>PVJH01019892.1:0-41784 GCA_004026705.1 Nesogale talazaci | reverse complement strand
TCCAGCAGGGTCGGCCTACATACAGACTGGCTGATCTGGTGAGAAAGAAGCTATCGCAACTTTCTCACTGACTTGGTTCTTTACACATACTGTCACAAAATGTAGCAATGTCATTTACTGTTGTTATATTAACATTGCTTTCCATGGTATACCATGCTTCAAGACAACATTTCATTTACTTTCAGTTAGAAATAAATATTTCACAATCTATAATTACATATTGTATTATGATTAATCAGTTTTAATTATGTTGAATTGGTAACACTGAAAATACATCCTGCATATCAGACATTTACATTATGATTCTTTACAGTAGCAAAATCATGGTTATGAACTAGTAACAAAAATAACTTTATGGTTGAGGCGGTCACCAAAATAATGGGAAGTGTAATGAAGGTTCATGACAATAGGAAGGTTGAGAACCATTGCACTAGATTATATTAGTAATTCCATGATTCACCTCTGGTTACGATTCATTTGATATGATCATCTTAATTAGCTTTGATCTTGCTTAAAACACTGGTGAGAACGTCATCTTCTTGAGCTATGAGACCTTGCGTTTCTTCTGCCACAAACTTGTTGAGGCCAAAAACGTCACTTAAGAGTCAAAGTGCTGAAACGTCATGCTGAATCAATTATGCCAGTTTCAGAAGTGATCATGACAGTGGAGAGTCAATCCTCTTTTCCCACCAGTTTTTGAGTTTCAGCCACAGTTTCTTCATTCATCCAATTTGATGGACTTTCTGATCGTCACTCATTTTTGAAGTCTTGTTGACCTCCATTAAAGCCTTGGTTTCATCTGCAAAGCAATTTTTTCCTTCAAGTAGGCATTTTTATGAACTTGTGACATAGCTCAAACTACTTGGGAAGATGTCCATTTGCATTTCTAACATTTTGATATTTGTCTTGAACTTAATATCATTTTCTCCAAGGCACAAAAGATTCCTATTTTTGAAGGCACTTGAATACAACTGAAGGGAGCCCTATAGATGTGGCAACCTTATTACTGAAAGTTCTTGTCTGCTGACCTCCACTGATCCTGGAGACATGTTTAAACACATTTTGCTTTGAATAAACCTGTGCACGTAGGATGTAGCTCTATTAACTAGAAATCCATTTGCTCACATGAAGCTTGAGTTAAGTGCACATAGGAACACCTATGAGCATGTCAGCAATTCCATTTAACTTATGCTCAGGTGTGTACACATATAAACATACACACAGGTGTATTTACCCAGAATCATACACATATAATGGGACTTCAAAAAGTTTGTAGGTGATTGGAATTAAGAGCTAAAACAACTCTGCACCAATATTTTGAAACTCCCTTGTACACTTAGATAGAGAGACTTAGGCAGGGACACACACACAGAGTACATTGCTACAATGATCATAATTTTCTAGTAGAATGAGTTTTTATTAATTTGCTTTTAAGAAATTTTGAGTAATTCCTGGTTGTATAATACATACTCACTGCTACAGACACAGATACAGACAAATAAGATAGGATAAGCAGGAAAAAATGCCAATGCAGTATTAAATTCTGGGATAAAACAACAAAGTCAAATATGTATAATTAGGACTCAACTAATTCCTAACTTGTATTTGCATTGTCACTGTTGCTCCTATAAAAAAGTGCAAAGATTTACTGGAAAAAAGATCTAATACAAATCATCGAAATGCAGAGGAAAGTATTGTATAAGAAAATGTTTCTAGTCATCTCATCCACTTTTCAGAACACATCATTCTCTTAATCATTAGGTTTCAAGAATAACAGACTGTATACTAAACTTTTGCTTCCTTAGAAAGAGCATTATCCATATTAAAACCCTATAAAGCCCTTCAGAAGAAATAGACTAGAGGAGGCAAAATGGTTACCAAAATTAATCGGGGTATAGAAGTAAGATACATAATAGGGTCTAAAACCCTACTTCTCTCCAAAATGTCATGGCAGACACCGGACTTTTTCAGCAAAGTCCATTAGCCAGCTCTGTAAATATCCTCTCAGGAGAAATACTGATTTTCTATAGATTTCTCAAATTGGGTAATTTGAAGGGGGGCAATTTGAGAGTTTTGAAAGCCTATTTAGGCTATTTAGTTCATTTATATAAGGTCTGCATTACAATTTCTACTTTAAATTTTCTTTCCCAGGCTGAGCCCTGGTGACGTAAGTGGTTGAGTGCAGAACTGCAGCCCGCAGGCTTGACGGTTCAAATCCAGCGGCAGCTGGGTAGCACCCATGACCACCAGAGGCAGTGATGTTCATCAAAAAAAAAAAAAATTCTTTCCCATCTTAAACTATACCTTTTCCTTCTCTATTTATAGGTGTAGATAAAGACAAAGCAACTCTAGCTTTGTTTCCTGTTAAGGTCTTGCTTTCCATAAGCGTAAACACTGTTATTGATTCTCCATTTCACTTTAAATATTTTAGGAAATAGTTACCAGGTGCCATCGGGTCAGTTCTTACTTAGAGTAACCCGAGGCAGGTCTTCATCCTGTGCCATCCTCATAATGGCCCCTTGGCTTTTTTAAAAAAATCACTTTTGTTTTTCTTTTACTCTGAGTCTTCATCACACAGGACCACAGAAGCCTTAGCCATACAGTGCTGCTCCTCCACCTGTCAAAGCTCAGGTCTTGTTATCTGTTGGGTTTCTGCCACAACCAGAAATAAGCTAACAATTCCTGGTGTCAGCTTCTATACAGACAAGTAAAAAAAATAATAACCTGCATTCACGGTCACGAATACTTGTTTCAATTGATCAATTTGCATTATCAAGATGCTTGCTATGTCTCACTTTCTTTTAAGTGAGCACTTTTTTACTTTGTCAGGGTTCTTTCTCTCTCTCTCTCTCTTGTTTTTTATTTCTTGCCAGCTTCATTCTCAAGTAACTTCCACATCATATCATTCAATCATTTAATCATATCAAGGAGAAACGTCCAATCGCCCCACATCCCTTTTAAAACATTCCTCCTACCCTTTGCTTCAAATTGCCATTAAGATGATTCATGTAATCCCCAAATGTTCTAATCCTGCCTATCCCCTTCGGTATCCATTAGTTAGTTACTCCTGAAATCCCCTTTCCCTGGCTATCTGCCTCTTCACCATCCTAAATTCCCTTATATTAATTAATATCATTACACCTCCACTCCTGTGCTTCACAGCTGGAAGATCCTGGTTCCCATGTTAGAGCCCATTGTTGCAACTCATTGAAAGTCTTCCTCCTTTGGGCTGTCCCCCTGCTTTACTAAGTATGATGCCCTTCTCAAGGACTGGTCTCTCCTGACAAGTCCAAATAAGGGAAGGCCTTGGAATCTTTGTCTCTAAAGAGCACTCAGACTGTGGCAGTCACCTAATGTGTCAACTTGAGGATTAAGAGTGTAGATGAGGAAAAAAAGAGTGTAGATGTGGAGTCCAGCCTGTCAATCTGGAGATAACTCGTGAAACCTCTGTGTGGGCTTGGTCTTTTCCTGAGAATTCTGGAAAATGTGGTAATTCATTCTTAGAGGCAGGGACACTATCTTTCCAGGTTCACTTCCTTGGTTCAAGTCTGACTTGCGTAGGGTAGACAAGAGAACAAATTACTAAATGCTCATATGTGTATAAGAAAGAGCTTTATATATAAGAGCAACTGTACATTAAGAAAACATCCCAACCCAGTCCAGTCTA
This sequence comes from Nesogale talazaci, assembly GCA_004026705.1. Classification (NCBI taxonomy): domain Eukaryota; kingdom Metazoa; phylum Chordata; class Mammalia; order Afrosoricida; family Tenrecidae; genus Nesogale; species Nesogale talazaci. Next base: position 38,117 of record PVJH01019892.1, on the reverse strand, counting down.
GAGTCGTAAGTCCAATATTATTAGCCCATATGCCTGATATCGGTCTATAAAATCTACTTCAGACTCACAAAACACATGCAATGACTCTGAATACAAGATGATCACAAGCCAGATGGGTAGAATACCTTTGAATTCAGTGGCATTGCCAATATCTCAGCACTGGCCGGGGTCTCTAAGTGGCTCCTCCAGCTTCAGAGGTCTGATTCCACGAGGGTATGTCCATGTGGCTTCCCCTCTGAGATGTCTCACAGGGAGTCAGCCCTGTGTCTTGTCAGTACAGCATCTACAAGAGATTGTTGTCAGTAGAAAGTCTCCAGGGAAGGCAACAAAGAGAGTGTCGCCATCTCTAAGAAGGAATTACAAGATTTCCTAGAATTCTCAGTAGAAGGCTTTGTCCACACAGATGTCTCATTGGCTATCTCCTGATTAATAGGCTAGACTCCATCCCTATACTCTTAATCCTGAAATTGACACCACATGAGGTAACTGCCACACCAGCCATATTTTTTCAAGAAAATTTGTTTATCCTTTTAGAAGTCCATAGTATTGTCAATGTTTTTCTCCAGCATCACAATTCAAGCACATCAATTCTTTGGTCTTCCTAATTCAATGACCAACTTTCACATGCATATGGGACTGAATTTTGTTCTAATGTAATATATTTGATTTTAAATACTCTAAAGGTTAGGGAATAAAAAGGATTATTCATTTTGAAGTGCATATTCAGGAAATATGAACTGTATGACCAACTTAGTAGCATTTTTTGTTATACACAGAACCCTCATTACAGACAAGTCATTTTTCTATATTGATCTTTTCTTTTTAAGTTTCTTTTAGGCATCACTGGCCTCTGGTGGTGGGAGTAGGAGGCCCAGCCTTTGCTCCTGTGAACTGGAATTGAACCTCCATCCCACTGGGCCGCAGTCCCATGCACAACCACTACTACACCACCGGGGCTCAGCCCTCTATATTGATCTTTTAACTTAAATTTGTACATAAATAATGACAGTAAGGTACAGTTCAAATCTAGAGTCACATCGGCCAGCATGTGTCTTGGTACATAATGCACCTGTGGGAGAAAGTTGAGTCTATCTGTGACCATAAAGGTTTAGAACTTGGTACTCTCTATGTTAGTGGAAGCAAGTCATGTAAATGAATCGATTCCTTGCTAGAGTGTGTGGGTGAATTTGGTTATATACATACAAACATTAAAGAAACACTTTCAAGCACACTAAAACATCTTTAGCATAATAATACCATAATCATAATAATAATCTTTTATGCACATTGCAAAGTAGCACCAATGTTTTATTATGAAGTATTGTATTACCTCAAAGTTTTAATATAGTAGGCTTTCTGGAGGCTGGTTTATAACTAAAGGTTGAACATTCATAGCCAAGAGACTATTTGATATCCTCTGCCTTGGAAGTGTGTTCTTAGAATATCAAATATTGTATACTTGATGAGTTAATTTTCTTTGATCACAGGTCTATCTTTTATTCTTTGATCAAATTGTTTTATAATATTTTCCCTCTCTATTTTCATTTCTCTAATGTCCTGCTCCTTCTTACATTCTCATTAACTGTTCTTGATGCCCAGCCTGAAATAACTTGTATTCTTTCATTTACCATAACCTCAAGCTTGTTTTTTTTATACTCCTTTTCTTTTTTTTTTTTTGTTAACCTGCAAACTGAAATTCTCCTTACAGAATAGCAATTTGAAATAAATAAGTATTTCCAAAGAGGTGTCATATCACTAAACAAGACGTCTTAACTAATGCTCATTCAATTGGATGGACATTAATGGACAGAATGGTATACAAACACAGCTAATCTGTGAAGAAAAGAAATAGAAGCACTCTTTTTCCAAAGATGCAGGTAGGAAAAATGTAGAAGTGAGGAAGAGTTTCAGGATACAACGCAGAGAGAAAAATCACAGACATATCAAGATTAAATTATTTATAGTGATTATGCTACTCTACTTTTAGTACATAAAGTTATTCAGCACTATAGCTAAAAATCAGTATTGGGATATAGACAATATCCACCACCTCCATCTCTCTTTTGTTTAGATCTTGTTAAAGTTTCATTTCCATACATATACTTGTTCTTCTCTTTTTATGTAAGTGATATTGTCCAATATTTATTTATTAGTTATTGATATATCTCCCTCAGCACATTGTTTGTTTTCAAGTTCCATCCTTGTTGTAGTACATATCAAGTTTTTATTTTTCCTACAAATTGATTATCATCCCACTATAATAACTTTACATATACATGCATATTGTTATTATACACCTTTACATATACTAACTCTTGCTTTTCCATCTATCTATGTTTGGGAACTTGGCCAACTATGAGTGTGCTACAAGGAAAATTTGTGCACATGTATCTATTTGAGTTTCTGCTCTCAAGTATTTAGGATCTATGCCTCACAGTGGAAATGTGGGCTCATATGAGAGTTTTATTTATTTTTCCTTTTAGGAAACATTTCCCTGTTTTTCACAATGACTGTACTATTTTTCATCCTCACCAGGGTTGGATAAAGGTCCCTAATTTCCCACCAAAGTTACACAATATGATTTTGTTTTAAATTGAATATGCTAACAACCACATCATAGATATGCTGATTCTTAAAACAAATAGCAAAAAATGTTAAAGACTGAAATCATGCAATTTGAGAGCTATACTACAAAAGATTTTTTAAATGAATGATATCTGAAAAATCCTCAGTACCTGAACATTATAGTGACTATTAAACTGATAAACAAGTAAGTACACCATAACAGGGAAGAAATAAAAATGTTATCATTGAAAATATTTCCAGAATAACAATAAATACTCTATATATCAACATCTGATAAAAAGTAGCATAGTGCTTTAATTTTCTGTGCCAATTTAAACTTAAAAGAGTCTGCATAGTCTAATGTGATAATATGTTTTCACATTGTAAAACTAAAAAATGGCCAACATAAACAGAAACTGAAAAAAGAATAAAATATGTGAGCAGAAATTGACATTGAGAATTGTACAAATAAAATCAGAGGTTAAAATAATCAACACCTAGCAAACTATCAAAATAAAAAAAAATGACCTATGACAGATTTCAAAGAAACTGTAGATAATAAGTATGATATATATTATTTAAGTAGATGATATAATAATTTCATTGAAATCAAGGAAATAAAGAAATTATTCGATAGCATATATTGTCCCATCTGGAAATGAAACTATACTGCATCTATTAATTTAATGCATTCACACTACCCCAAAGTAAATTCACTGCCTTTCAGTCAATTCTATCTCCGAGAAAGCCTATGACAAAGCAGAAATGCCCATGGGAGTTTCCAAGACTGTCAATGGTAACTGCAGCAGAAAGTTCCATATCTTTCTGCTGATCTTGTGGTTAGTAGCCAAACTGTGTCCACTACACCACCAAGGATTCTTAAAAGATAGATGTATCATAGCATAGATGTACTGTAATATATTTTCCTATTCACCTATATCTAGTCATTCAAATTATAATCCTGGAATTAGTAGTCTACGCTAGTGAATTTGGAAGAGAGCAATCAGGCCCACCTACTAGTAGATATTTATAAACATGTCCCAACTACAGAAAGGTAATCCAGGAGAAGGCAAAACCTCTCAAACAATATCATTAATATCACAAGTAAATTTTACTGAAGATAAGTCACAAATGATTGCAGCAATATAACACAGGGAAATACCAGATGCTCACATCAGATTTAGAAGATGAATTGAAATAAGATATATCATTATTGGTGTCAGATAGATTTGGGCTGAAAAGAGAAGTGGGTATATTTGTGTTGTACTGATAGTGTGAAGCCAATGGAATATGTGAATTAGAACAAATAATAGGGGCTGAGCCCTGGTGGCGTAGTGGTTGTGCGCAGGACTGCAGCCCACGGGGATGGAGGTTCAATTCCAGCAGCGGCTCCACAGGAGCAAAGACTGGGCCTCCTACTCCCACCACTAGAGGGCAGTGATGCCCCCCTCCAAAAGAATAAATACAAAATGAGGCAAGAAGAATCCCATAATATTTTGTGCTCAGGTGGAACCTGTAAATAGGTCAAGGCAGGTGTTTGTACATTGAACGTTATTGTGACCATTAAACTCAGAACCAGAGTTCTGAGACACTGAGAACCAGAGAATCAGAGACATTGAGTGATTGTAAATCTGAAAATTGTCAGTGTTGCATACTTTCACCATACTTTTTCAAACTGTTCACTAAGCAAATATTCAAAGAAGATATAATACATGAAAAAGAATGCATCATCATATTTAGAAAAAGATTGCCTAACAACCTATCCAATGCATCTAATACAACCCTGTTTCCCACATTGGAAAGGATGACTAGAGTCTTCCATATAGATGCATTTAAACACACACATACTTCTCATAATTGTGCCAATAAATAGCATCATGATAAATATAAAAAGAATTGAAATGGCCATAACTTTCTTCACTTGGAGACAGAATCAATACTAATGGACACCATCAATTAAGATTTCAAATGATGTGTTTTTCAATTCGGTAAATCTACTGCAAAAGACCTCTTCTAAGTGTTGAAGAATCAAAGATATCTTTTTGAAAACTAAGGTGTACCTCACTTAAGCTATGGAATTTTAAAATCTCATTATGTGTACAGGAAAGCTGAGCACATAAGAAAAATCAAAGAAATTGAAACCTACACATTATAGTGCCATTAATGACTATTAAATATATTAGACCTACCAGAAGAACCAAAGAATGCTCCATAATACTTAGAGATATACTTAGGGTATGTTATCAAGAAAGATAAGTCCCCCCTGAATACATCATTTTGGTAAAGTAGGTTAAATAGGTTGGGAATTAACAGGTTGCATTGATACAGTGGTTGCAATAATGGATTCGAATTTAGAACAGGATGCCAAAACGGCACAGGCAAGGCTGCCATTAGTTTTGTTTGTACACAGGCTTGCTACAAATCATCAATTACTTAAGAGCACCTAACAAGAACAACAAAACATCATATTGATCATCAATTGTAATATCATGCTTCCATTATGTAAGAATCCAGACAAGGTTTAGAAACCGACATGTGCCCCAAAGGCCATTTTGTTTTTCTAACAGATGTAGTTGAGAGCCAACTTGGTACTCAATAAGACAGATTTTCTCCAAGCACGTGGCCATTGTGGTAGTTAAGATTATTTCAGCAAGAATAGGGATTTCACTAAGAGACAGAGAGAATCAATCTTCAAGGGCAGTGGTCAGCAAATTGTGGCTCCCCAGCCATTTGTAGCTGTTGTGAAGGTGCAGCTCTGAAGTCACATTGAAAACATTTGAATTATGGTTTCAGATCATGGTGATATCATTTGTTTGAACAAAAATGCATTTTTATGTCTCTTGAGTGATTTTGAAATTGTTAGAAGGGACAGAATTGATTCTTCAGCCTCAGGAGTTTGCCGACCCCTGTTCTAGGGCATTGACCTTCTTTGATAGAGGGCATGGTTTTGACAGCAGAGGAGTTCTAGCCAAAGGAGCAATAGTCAAACCAGGAGTCAGTGGTGGACTTTCTGGGTGGGCAAAAATGTAAAGCTAGGCATGTGGAGCAGGAGATGGTGTTGTGACAGAGGATGCCTCTGGGCTCTAACGTAGGAGAGCTGGATAAGTGCCTAAGGATCAAAGCTCATGGTAGAGTGGTGTTCTCTTTGGAAACGTATTAGCAAAGAAACTTTGTAAATTTGCAAAATCAGAGTAGAGGTCAGTGAGTCAAGTGGCTGACAGGTCAAACATCAGGGAGTAGACAATCTTCAGACAGAGCTGAGACGAGGCTGTTCTTAAAGAATGTATCCTGAGTATTTATTTGTATGGTGTTAACTTCCCCAAAACTTCATAATCATGAGTATTTTCTGTGTGTTGTGTGTGCATTATTGAGCCCAGATGAGAAGCGGAGAGTGCCTTAGGAGAGATGATTGGAGGGTGGGGGCATATCCGACCTCAGTCTCACTGGAATTGGCCTGGATTACTTGATAACTGCTGATGGTCATTCTACTTTCCCTTGTGTACCCAGAGGAGGTCAGAAGCTACCCTGAGCTATTTCTTTTTACAGAGACCTTGTCAAATTCCAACTCTATCATTTTCTGATCACACGTCTTTAACTCAATGACATTACAGAGAGTTATTTTTACCATCTCCAAAACAGAGAATCACGGAGAGAGTAAACATCAAAGAAGCATGCTTATGAAGTTGGAAGTGCATTTTAGGGTACTTGAAACTCATGAAGAAAGAGAGATTCAGATACTTGTGACTTCTGAATAGAGGGAGTTAAAAAAAAAAGCACTTGAAAAGATATTGGAGATAATAACTCATCATAGGAAAAGTCACACACACATGCACACACACAGTTAAGAAGACAATTACGGCTATACAATCATAGAAACCCTTTTAAACAAAATTATCCAAATGTGAATCTACTATTTTCCCTATAACCTCCATCTAGGACTATATACTTGTTAAAATGTGTCTCGTGCTTCCCCCAAAGAATTCTCTGCTCCTTTATTTATGCCACAGCAAAATGGCAGTTCTGACATCCCTAAAGGACTCAAATCGTGTTCCTTTTAAATGTTCTTTGAGTTTTTTGAACCAAAAAAAATATTCTGAAAGGGCAAGAGCAGCACTGTAAAGTTTCACTAATGAAAGTCTCATAAGACAGTGTGTGCACAAGCTTACCCCAAGTAAAACGTGAATGAACTTGTCTCTGAGAACAGTGGACAGCTGCAGACAAGCTTTCACAGGAGCAGGGCACTTGCTTTCCTTTCATTGTTCTCAGGAATCATTGAGTTGGTTCCTACTTACAGCGATCCCAGGCACAACAGAACAAAACATTGCACCATGCCCTCCATTGTCCTTAGCTCAAGCCCACCTTTGCAGACAATTTGTGGAGGACCTTTTTCACTGCCCCAAGGGTTTACCAAACATGATATCTTTATCTTAGGACTGGTCTCTCCTGGCAACATATCAAAAATACAGGATGTGAAGTCTCCCTATCCTTGCCTGTGAGGAGTATCTGGCTGTACTTGCATCAACACAGAATTGTTTCTCCTTTTGGATGCCGGTGGTACTTTCCATATTCTTTACCATCACCCTAATTCAAATACATCGATTTTCATTAACTTTTCTTATATAATGTCCAACTTTCACATGGATGTGAGACAATTGAAAACGGCTGGGTTAAGGTACACCTTAATCTTCAAAGTAACATTCCAGTGACTTCTTGGGATAGCTGTTGTATTGGTTAAGTCCAAAGCACAGAGATCAGCTCAGAAAGTTAAGATTACTGTTTTGGGGGATACACCAAGATAGACTCTTGATAGGTTTTCTTGAAGGAAACAGAAGCATCATTACTATGTAAGAAGTTTAAGTGTATCTCTGCAGTCAGTAGAAGGCTGCAAATAATTATTCTCAGGAATATGTTTCCTTGTATTAAGATCATTAGGGTGCCCTAAAAATGGTACACTTTTTGTGTCTCAGAAAAAATAATTTTGAGAGCATGATTAATATAAAATGTCTAACAAAATTCAAGTGGACATAACATTAAATGAGTGAATCTTTGCAAGAAGTTTATGATTTAAGCAACAGTTTTTAGATCACTCAAATATTTAAGGAAGATCAAGAAGAACTCAAAACTGGATTCAGGACAGGTCAGGTCAAAACATTACAGCAATTGTATTTAGTTTTAGATGACAAAAGGGGTTATCTTGATAGACTTTTCTCAAGTGACAGAATGAAATTGTTGGATTATTAGGGATAGGTTTTATGAAAAAAAGGAAAACTACATTGCTGAGAGAAAGTCCAGGAAAGTGGTACCAATTACATTTTTTCATCACAACAATGTACCTGCTTTTCTTCCAAGGTAGCAAGGACTTTTCTAAGATGATTAAAAAAAAATCATTGTACAGGGTGGGGGTGGGGAGGTCTTAACAGCTCTTATCACAATCCATACATCCGTCCATTGTGTCAAACACATTTTTACATATGTTTCCATCATAATTTTCAAAACATTTTCTACTTAAGCCCTTGTTATTAGCTCATTGTTTCCCTCTCCCAACCACCCTTCTTCTAGAACCTTTGATAATTAATTAATTAAAAATTCCCATATGTTACACTGACCGTTGTCCCCTTTCACTGACTTTTCTGAGGGGTTATAGGTAGATCATCGTGACTACTTCCCCTTTTCTCTCCTCTCCTTCGCCTTACTCTCCTGGTATTACTGAGGAGTTGGTCCTGAAAAGTATATCTATCCTGGATTCCCTGTGTTGCATACAAGCTCTTATCTGTACCCATGTATATGCTCTGATCTAGTCAGAGTTGTAAAGTCAATATGGGGTCATGATAGTGGCATGGGGGAGGAAGCATTAAAGACCTATAGGAAAGTTGTATATTTCCTTAGTGCAAAACTGTACCTTGACCAGCTCATCTCTTCCTTGCTACCCTTCTGTAAAGGGATGTCCAATTGCCTAGAGATAGAATTTCGGTCTGTCTCCATTCCTCACTCCTCCTCATCCACACTGATAAAATTTTTTTTGTTCTGGTTCTTTTATGTCTGATACCTGATCCCTTCGACACCTCATGTTCACACAGGCTGGTGTGTTTCTTTAATATTGGCTTTGTTGCTTCTCAGCTAGATGACCTCTTGTGTATCTTCAAACCTTTAAGACCCCAGATGCTATATCTTTTGAAAGTCGGGAACCATCAGCTTTCTTCACCCCATTTACTATGTGCCCATTTTGTTTTCAGTGATTGTATTGGGAAGGTATGCATCACAGAAATTCAGGTCAATAGAAAAATGAGTTCTTGTATAGAGGGAATTCTTGAGTAAAGGCCTAAGGTCCATCTGCTACCTTAATACGTAACATATAAACATATGTACATAGATCTATTTCCCTATCATTATATAGTGTGTTAGTTTGGGTAGACTAGAGAAACAAATTCATAAACGTGCACATTTTTATACGGGAGACCTTTATTATACAAGAAGAGTGGAATATTGAGGAAGCATCCCAACTCAGTCCAGTCCTAGTCCATAAGTTAGATATTAGCCCACATATCTGATACCAATCTATAAGGTCTTCTTCAGACTCACAGAGCACATGCAATGACACCAGGACAATCACAGGCCATTGAGTGCAGAGTCTTGTGTATCCAGTGCTTGTAGAATCATCTAAGCACTGGCAGGTGTTTCCCCGTGCCACCCTAAGCATCTCCGCACTCCAAATGGCTTCTCCAGCCCCAGAGGTTTGGTTTTATCAGGGCAAGCCTATGTGGCTTCTACTCCAGCTCCTCCAGGTTCCAGGACTATCAGCATGATGTCATGTTGTTTTGTCAGTAGAGCATCTCCAAATCAATAGTCTCTCACTTTGACAGAGGAAATATTGTGATATTTCACAAAATTCTCAGAAAAAGCCATGCCCACACAAAGGTCCCATTCAGATTGACAGGGTAGACTCTACTTCTACACTCTTAATCAAGTTGGCACCAGAGCACATGATTGCCACATATATGAATATGTTTACATATGTATGTACCTGTATTTGACCCCCATAATTGCCCTTTGTCTCGTAGTTTGTTCCTCTATTTCCTTATACTTTCCTTTTGTCCCACTACAGTGTTTGACCTACATTCAGGTTTCAGTAATTCCTTAATCAAGAGCCACCAGCCATTCTATGTCCTCCTTGCCATCGATTTTAGATTACTTCTTGTTCCCTTGTCCTTGGGTTTATTGACACCCTCTTTCCTTTCTCCTGTGTCCCCCTCTCTTGTGCCCTCCCATACCATTGGTCCAGTTGTTTTCTCCTCCAGATTGGTTATTCTGCCTATCTTATCTAGCTAGACATGCAGAAACAATAATAAGAAAACAAAACAAAGCAAACTGAAGCAACAAAAATAAAACAAAACAACAACAATAAAAATTAAACCAACCACAAAAAAAGAAAAGCTTATAAATCATTCCAGTTCTGTTAGTTGATCTTTAGGAGTGTTTTCTGGTCAATTCTAATAGGTTTCCATGCCCTGGCCCCAAAGTCTGCTTTTTATTTCCCCGGGATATTTCATTGCTTTGCTCCCCTTCCTGCTCTATTGCACGCCCTTAATGTTTTGCCTGGGTGAGATGAGGTCAGGTCATGCAGAATTCATGCATGGTGGTCTCCAGTATAGTTAATCTCCATAGGTCTATGTGTCAGTGAGGGATATCTTTTCTCGTGATGGGGGTAGGCCTATGGTCCTACCTGTGCATTGGCTGCTCTGAGCAGGATGATCATTCTTGGGGATTGGTGGTCCGTGGTGTGTTCTATTCTCTCTGTTTTCCTCTTCATTTGCTCCTGTGTCCTCTTTTCAGATGTGCCCCTCTCCCTAAGTTGTACCTTCAGTGCTGTCCTCTGAAGTCCATTCTTCTGAGAGTAGGGGTGTTTGGGGTGTCCACGAAGTTCAAATTGACGTCTGCCCACAGACTTCTATATTGGTTCACTGCTTCACACTGGTGTGTTGCGTTCATGACTTGGTGCACTGGGGGAGGTCTAGTCACCCTCTTTCTCTCCGGATCAGTTATATTATGCTCCCCTTAGGCGGGTTAGAGTTCTGTTCCTCCATTTTCTGTGTCTCTCTTTCTCTTTCTTTCTCCTTCCTTGCTTCCTTCCTTCCTTTTCTTTCCTGCTCCTATTTAGATGTCTTCCATATGTATTCTTGAAATAGATCTGGCTTCTGTCATAATACCTAGACTCCACCCCAGTTATGTACATATTTTGCAGCTTTTCCCTGTGCAACTCTTACATTCTTAAGCTTGTTGCACTTGCTCTTTTGTGCTTGGCTTACTTCGTTTATCATAATTTCCTCAAATTCCTCCCAAGTGGCGATGCACTTCTTGCATTCATCATTGTTCTTTTAAGGATGTGTAGTATTCCATTTTGTGTATGTACCACCCTGAATGCATCCGATATCATCTGTACCACCATTTTAATCCATTCATCTGTTAATGGAAATTTGGGTTGTTTCCAGCTTCTTACGACTGGAACTGAGCCTTGATGAGCATTGGAACACAGATGTCTGGCTGTGGTTTGTTTCAGGTCTTTTCTGCATGTATGCCCAGTAGAGGGGTTACTGGGTCACCTGATAGCTTCATTTCCATTTGTTTTAGATACTGCCAAATTGATTTCCATAATGTCTGTACATACCTACAGGTCTACCAGCAGTGGACAAAAGTTCCTATCCAATCAAAGCCCTTTCAACACTTGTTACTGCTTAATTTTTTGAATTGGGTGATTTTTGAGGATATTATGTGATATCACATAGCTGCTTTAATTTGTGTTTCTCTTATGGCTCATTTTTGGGAATATATTTTCATATGCTTATTGGCCATTTGGATTTCTTCCCTTGTGAAACTTCTGTTCACTTTCTTTGCCCACCTCCTTTTCAGGTCCTTTGTCCACCTCCTCAGTGTGCAATTAGTTTTTCATTTTATTCTTTCATTTTATTGGGGTGCATACAGCGCATTATAATCCATTGCATGTCAAACACATTTGTATATTTTTGTCCACTTCAGTCTCAAAATATTTACTTTCTACTTAAGCCCTTTGGATCAGCTCCTCATTTTCCCCTTGCTCCCTACTCCACCCTCCCTCATGAACCTCAATAATTTATAAATTATCATATGTTGTCATATCGTATGTACACTGTGTGATGTCTCCATTTCCCTACTTGCCTATTATCCATCCTCCAGGGAGGAGGTTATGTGGCGATCCTAATGATTGGTCCCCTATCCCCCCACCCCCAATTCCTTCCATGTTTCTGGTATCACCATTTCCACTAATGGTCCTGAAGGTATCATCTGTCCTGGATTCCCTATGTTTCCAGTTCTTCTGTATATCATTGGTGTCAGTTCTTCCATGGATTCTTGGTAGAATTCTCCTGTGAAGCCATCTGGCCGGGGGTGGGGGGAGTGGGAAGGGGCATTTTTGTTAGTAATTTCTTAATAACCTTATCCAGTTCTTTCATTACTGTGGGTTTTTTGAGGTTCTTGATATACATTGGAAATATTCTAAGGAGAGAGAAAGTTTCCAAATATTTGTCCATGTCTTCCATGTTGTTGAATTCATTAGAGTATAGGCCTTCATAGTTCTATGTAAATATCCTTTTGATTTCATTAGGTTTCACTTTCATGTCTCCTGCTGCATCCCTCATCCTTGCAACTGCCATTCCTTCCTTCCTTTCTTTGCTTAAGTATGCAAGAGGTGTATCAATTGTGCTAATCATTCAAAGAACCAAATTTTAACTGCCCTAAATTTTGCCATAGTTTTCTTCCTCCTGTATCTGAGGTCCTATTTTTATTATTTCTATCCTTTTGTTATTAGTAAGATTGTTGTGTTAACTCGACTTTAATTGGCATAAGCATTATGCGAGCATATCAAACAAGTCTCTCTTATTTTTTCTTATGTGTATTTATTGCTATAAGTCTTCCTCTGATAAATGACTTTTCTGTACCCCAAAGGTAGCAGTATGTACTATTTCCATTCTCATTGATTTCTAGAAATTTCTTGATTTCATCTCTGATCTGGGTAAGTATCTACTCCTTTTGCAATAGGAAATTATTAATACTCCAATTGTTTGCCCTTGTTTTATTCACCATCCTTCTGTTAATTTTCAACCTCATGGCACAGTGATCAAAGAGAGATGTCTACAGTTCCCTTAAGCATTATGTAGTTCCCCTCCTCGTTTCTTGTAGCTATGGCCTTTACCTTGAGATCAGTTTTGTCTGATATTAAGACCCCCATATATTTTGCATAGCCATTTGCTTGGTGATATTTCACATAGGTCAGCTTGCTGCAGCCATTTTGGGCCTGACCCTTCCCCACCTTCTTGAACAAGATATCTGGCTGATGCAGCCCTCCCTAACCTTGTAGCCCACTCATGCAGTCCTTGCTTGCTAATATTTCCTTGTATTTTACTGACTCTACAGTGGCATTTGGCTATACAAGTCATAATAAACTATGGATAACATTGTGAAGAGTAAAGATTCCAGATCACTTCATTGTGCTCATATGGAACCTGTACACAGACCAAGAGCCCTTCATAGAAACAGAGCAAGGGGATACTGCCTGGTTTAAATACAGGATAGCTGTAAATCAGGAACTTATTCTTTTACCACATTTGTTTAACTCTATGAATAAGAACATAACATTAGGATAGGAAGAAGCCTACTAGCTAGCTGCAATGTATGAGACAACCTTGCTTGCTGAAGGTAAGGTGACTAGAAGCGTGTGCTGATGAATATTAAAGACTGCATCCTTCAGTAAGGACTCTAACTCAATGGAAAGAAAACCCAAATGAACCAACCATCAATATCATGATAAATGAAGAAAAGATTGAAGAGGTGGTCAAGGATTTTATTGTACATGAACAACAATCAATGCTCAGAAGTAGTAGTCAATAAATCAAATGACATGTTGGACAAAAATGCCACATAAGACCTCTTTAAAGTATTGAAGTGAAAGGGGGCCATTTTGAACACAAAAGTGCACCTGATGACCCAAGTCACAATATTTTCAATCACCTTGAATGTTTGTGAAATGTGGACCATGAGTATGTACTAACACAAAAGAATTTGGGGCTCATGAAGAATACTGAAAATATCATAACCTTCATGGAAGGAATATGGCCAGACTGCTCCTTAGAACCAATGAGGGTCTGACTTCTTGTTATCTATTTTGGACATGCTATTATGAGAGAACACTTCTTGGAAAATGACATCATTCTAATAAAATGAAGGTCAGCAAAAAATTGGAAGACCATCAAGGAGATCAATTGATCCAATGACTCTAGCAATGGATTCAAACATAACAATTGTGAGGGTGATAACAAATAGAGCAATGATTACTTCAGTTGTACACAGGTTAGCTATGAGTAAGAACTAACTGACTGGCACCTAACAAGAACCATAATTATGTAAATATGACATTTAGTCATTTAACAGTCCTTGCTTATATGAGTATGGACCTTATCCTATCAATGGTAGCATTATACTTCAAGATAGATCTTGAAATTCTCTTTTTACAGTTAATGCATACCATTCTTATTCAACTTGTCATTCCTGGCATAGCATACCATATGATTGTTCAATTTTATCATGGCCAGTAACAGTGAATTTCAGCTCACTAAGGCATAGGATATTGATCTTTATATTTTCCATTTCAGTCTAGATTGGAAAGCAGAGCTATTAGGGTATTCCTTACACCTTTATATCTTTCTGAACTCCTAAAACTTAAATTTTGGTGACCTAGTTTTCAATGAAATTTCACAAGGCTTTAATAATTTGAAGAAAAAGTGAATTATAAAATTATAAGTGAATTATAAAAGTGAATTGTCATCACTGTTACTATTTCAGACAGTCATTATTTATTTTCAGTTTTAGAATTTAATCTGTTTTGTTATATTTTCTTTATAATTAATTTGTGTTGTTGTTCAGAAAATACACAGCAGAATATTTCTGCTTAGTTGTGCCTTTTCTTCCTTTATTTCCTTCACACTTCCTTTATCATAACACTTGCTAAAGTTGTTACTTAAATGATCATCTAATATTTGAATGGGAGCTCAGTGTCCTGGAATCTACTGCTCTATGATGGAACTGATGTTTTAGTTTTCAATAGTTGAAGCATGCCCAAGATTCAGTGAAGTATCTACCATATTTGCTTAAAACATAGGTACATGGAGCTTTTATTTATTTACTTATCTGTCTATTTATTTATTTTAACTCAAACAACTTTAAAATGAGTTGAAAGACAGATGATGGATCACATGATAGGTAATTGCATTTTAGTCTATGTCTGCTATGATCAGCTTTCTAATCCTCAACTATGACGGTAGGATATTACAAGAGATTTACTTCGCATGTGGATGCTGAAAATGGGTTTGCAGCTTCCACTGTAATCCATAGCCTTATGCAAACCAGGTGTTCATAATTTAAGAACATGTAGTATTCCCCTCTTTAGATTTGGATTTTATCAATTACAGTACTTGGAATTACACAGGCAAGCATGCTCCTTCAATGTGGATTTAGTTGATACATATCTAACTGGCTGCTTATTTGAAAACACCCCATTAAGATTGCAGACTCTATTCTTTCTGATAGCTGGGAACCATCCAGTTTCTTCACCATACTTGACAGTGATGTCTTCATGAAGGTATGCTTAAAGCAGGGTCATGTTCTAAGAACTATTTATTGTTAGATTTGGGCTAGATTTAAGTGCCAGTATATATTACATTCACTCATGATTGACTTATTTATGTATCTGGTTCACTTTAGAGACACCATGTTTTTTAAGTTTATGTTAGAGGACATTATCAATCATCCTCCTGGGAATCGCATCCCCAGACATCAGGCCAATGCTGACTCCTGAAACCCTGTTGGACAGGAGAGAATTGCTTCTGTCAGAGGGTATTTCTTTTTATTAACTGCATAATTACCAACATTTGCTATCCTTTACTCCAGTTTTTGTGTAAAGTCTTGTCATCACATCAATCCCCGGTAACCAAATTTGTCACTGAAAAAATAAGACAACCTTAAGATATCTAGATTTATCTTATGAGAGCAATACCTTTACAATGACCTTATGGCCTTAATGTTATGTTTGATTAACACTCACCCTTCACTTTTCTTCCAAGTAATTGATTTCAAAATAATAAAACACAATTAGGGATAAAACCAAGAACTTGATGACAAGAATGGGATCACTACTACTATTTTCCTTGATTAATTAAGAACCTCATGCATAACTTCCCTTCAGAAATGTCTCACATAAATATTTCTCCATTGATGTGCTATCATTGCTTTTGCATAAAATATAGTGTTTAAATCATTGTTAAAAGTAGGCAATTGTTAGGAAAACATTCTAGAAATCAATCTTTTGGGTATTTGTTAAAAACAACATTGCATCTTGAGTCTGGTGTCTTAGACCACTTGGCCAACCTGACACCCAAACATTGCCTCTAAATACTCATTTTAATAATAGAAGTATAAACTTCCTGTCATACAGCAAACACACACACACACACATTATGCTTCAATCATGTTCGACTCAGTTAATTATATCATGCTGAGTCCAGAAACTGGAATCAGACAATACTAATAATCTCCTGGATAATATCAGATCAATCACTTAAATTGTCTCTTATCTTTATGGCATTTTCCAACTTGTCACTTTAGTTTTTGATTCTTTATTTGCTTTTTGTTTCTTTTTTTCGAAATATATTCCCTTCAGGGGGAGGAACGAAGAAACTGAATATTGAATATTCAATACTTTATATTCAAGACTTTATATTGAATATCCATTGAATATTGGTATATTACCAAAGCCAGGAAAAACAGCCACCCATCTTCTCATGTGATCTTCACACCTTCTTGATTCACACTTGATGTGCCATTCACACCATATGAGTTAGTGAAAACACAACAACTTTGAATAGTGTCTGTCAGCATTAATAAAACTAAGTTTTCAGAAATCAACTTTAAATTTTCTCAATAGTCTCTGGCTTAAAACTATGTTTTAAAAGAGTGAGAACAAAGAAGGAAGGAAGGAGGGAGGATGGGACAGGTACAAAAAGGAATCTGTAGATTCAATAAAATAGCATTAAAAATGAGAAAGCTTTACAGCTGCTGCTTAGCTAAAGAATTCTTGGGACATCCAATGGAGTCCATCTCTTAGAGTGAGCATGCTGTGATGAAGACAGTTGTAATTGTGGCTAGAAATGTTTATAGTCCATATCTCACAAAATTTTTTCTTAGGAACTTCCTTGGAAACCTTCCACATTCAGTTCCCCCCACAGTCTGGCTGAGAAGTTCATTCCATATAGATCAAATGCTAGTGATCATATCTTAGCACTTACCACGTGTTCCATTTGCCTTTGATTTTCCTTCCTTCAGCCTGCTTGTTGTGCACTATAAAACAAATTCATAGAAACTCAGAGATGTAAGAAAGAGATTTATATATAAGAGCAATTGAATATTGAGATAACATTCCAACCCAGTCCCGATGAAGTACATACGTTAGACATTAGTGCATATGTCCAAACACCAATCTATAAATTCCTCTTTAGACTTACAAAGCACATGCAATGCTGCTGAATGAAGAATGATCACAGTACAGTGGGTACAACAGTTTGCAAATCCAATGGCCGTGTAAGTATCTCAGCGCTAGTAGGGATCTCCATGTGGCTTCTCCAGCTCTGAGACTCTGGCTCCCATCAGCCTGTCTCCATGTGACTTGTCCACAAGAATGCCTTGCAGGGACTGAGAGTGTGTCATGCCTCCAATGAACTGTTTATCTCCTTAGTGCCTCCCAATAAGTCATCAAGCTGTGACCTGGCAGTCTAGACTTGACTCCTCCACAAATTGATACCAGATGAAATAACTACCACTTCAATTGAGTCTTTGAAGCACAGAAGTAGCCCCTTACTCAGGCGCTGAAGATGCACAGCTGTGGAATATTGCAAAGGAAAGTTTCCAAGAAGAAATATTGTGAGACGCAAACATTTCAAGTCAACTGCCCTATAACTTTCATTTTAGCACACTTCTATACCTCTATACTTCTATACCTCTCTTCTGTTGACTTTTCTTGCATTCCTTGCTTTCTCTCTCCTTTGTCCTCTTTTCTCCTCAAGTTGAACCAGAGACGTAAGGACAAAGGATAAAGAGGGGTGTTAGACCACAGTGCAGTGGGCTAGTGGTTAGCTGCTCACCACAGGGCAGAAGTTTGAAATCACTGGAAAAAGTTGAGGGTTTCTAATGCTGTTACAATTCTAGCTTTGGAAAGCCATAGACACAGTGCCCCTCTGTCCTATAAGAGTTGGTTTCTAAGAGTGAGAATTGACTCAATAGCAGTAAATTTGGATGGACCCTAGTTAGCGCGAAAACTGCTCCAGATTTAATATGTGCTGAAGGACGGCTAACAAATGAATTCGCCATGAAAAATGGAGGCAGAAACCTTTTTATTTATTTGGTTATTTTCAATAATGGAAAAGATTCACCTCTAGGATAATGACATATGCTACACTGTAGTTGTTATGAGTTGGGCTGCTAATCAGCAGGTGAGCAGACTGAAGCCACCAGTCAGCTCTTCAGGAGAAGGACTTTGCTTTCAATCCCTGTAACCAGTCACAGTCTCCGAATCTCACGGGGGCAGTTTTACTCTGTCCTAGAGGCTCTAGAAGAGCCAGAATTGTCTCAATGGTTGTGCATTTGGGTTGTGAAATTTAAGACAGCAGTAACTTCCTATTTGGATATAATTCTTAAGCTGGCAAAATAGCAAATCACCAACTAAAAGAATAGGTAATTTTTTTTAAACTATGAGTGCTAAAGCATTAGCTACTTAGCCCCATTCTTTTTATTCTTCTTAAATGTTTTTATTGACATATGATTCACACATTATACTATATAGATCAGTCACATCAAGAAAAACTGTATGATCATTACCACAATTGAGTTCCTATTGGGCATCTAACCTCGAGGTCAACAGTTCATAAATACCCAGTCTGTCGGAGAAAGATACGACTTTCTATCCCCTAAAGAATTATATTATCAGAAACCCACAACAACCGTTTTATCCAATGAATTAGAATCAACTCAATGGCAATGAATGACTATCTACCTTCAAGCTGCCATCTTTCCTATGACTTAATTTAGGCAGATACCCACCAAGCAAAGGTGCTTACAAGTCACTTACCCCAGAGGGAATCATATTCATAAATTACTTTAATATAAGATCATTGAACTATGGAATTTAAAACTCTAAAATAAATCTCACTGCCCTTGACTCTCAATAGACCCAGGTAGAGCCCATAGAACAAGGGAGAAATGCCCCGAGGGGTTTCAAAGACAGTATCTCATGACAGGATCGATAACCTCATCTTTCTTTCTCCCAGGGAGTGGCAGGTGGTTTTAAACTGTTTTCAATGAAGTGATTATCATGGAATAGTCATTTTATATATTCTCAAACATAAATATTAATTGTATATAAAGAAACATGCAATCCATAAAAGATCAAATCACTCTTTTTAAATACTAGATGAGTTGTAATCCAAACCCTCACCAAAACCACTGTTGTTGAATAGATGCTGACTTTAATGGATGGCCATTATGAAAAATGGGCATACAGGCGATTTTTAACACTTTGACAGCACATCCTCCACCAAATGCTATTGCAAAAAAAAAAAAACAAAAAACGGGTGTCTATTTCACTCATCCACCCAGAGAGCACTCCTCTTTCTCATCCCCACCACGTTAACTCTAAAATGAGAGTGCCCATGATCATGTGACATGGCCTTAAGGCATTTGCACCAGAGAAGTCATTGTCCCTCTATTGGTAGATTTGAATCTCATTCTGTTCAAAAAACTTCATTGCTATGCAGTATTGGATTTTGTGAAGTTGTGTTTATTGAAGTCTTTAAACTCCTCTCCCCCCACCACTATGCCCCACCTTTGCACACACATTGAAAATGTTCTGCTAGACTTAATCTCTCCTCTGAGAATGAAGGCACCAAGTTTGTCCATTATTATCCCCACTTTATAGTTCAAAACATATTTTCAGAGATACTTAAAGTTGCCTGCAAAAATGTTACCACTTTGAAGATTTACTGGTGGATATGCTTGAACTTGCTTCAATGTGTGCACTGGATGGGTAGAAGTGCCGAGCGTTTTAAATAATTCTGTTTGAGAGGGCTGTTTCCTTTGCAAGCTTGATTTTTGTTGCCTGTTTATAGAGAACAATCAATCAACAATATCTGCAGCAAGAAACTATGCTTTTCAGTTACTTCTCAAGCTCATTAGGTGCATTTTCTTGGCTAAACCTATTTCCTATTTAAATGGTCATCCTCATATTTAGAAATGTTTTCTGAATTTATGTTATAGGCTTTCTGTGTTAAATCATGCATTGCACGCTGTTCTTAGGCAGAGCTTAGAGTGACTGAAAATGCTTTCCTGAGAACTGGCTACAATCTTTGTCTAAGTACATTCTTCTATTGCATCGCCTGAATTAGATAAAAAATATTAATTTGGAGCATGTTCACACTGACAATCATAGTTAGCATTTAGGAACTCCTAAAAATCCATAGAGAAGACAAGTGTTTTTGAATCTTGAAATGCCTCCAGGAATATATTATATGCATATATAAATAATATCACTGTATGTCTATTTTATATCTTACATACTAATATTGTTTGTAGATGATAGAAAACATACATGACATTATTGTACTCTAGAACTCTCCTTATATATACCTATATGTGGGTATGTATATATTGCACCTATCTATAATAAGAGTAAAGCCACAGACATCATGCCAATGTCAAATCATAGCGACCCTATGGGGCAGGGTAGAACTGTCTGGAGACTTTCTGAGCCTATAGCTGTTGATAGGAGTAGAAAGTTCCATCTTTCTCTAGTGGAGCAAGTGATGGTATCCAATTGCTGAACTTTTGAACTGCAGCCCAAACACATAACTAGTAAGCCACCAGAGTTCTTTCATGTAATATTAGTGTGTGCATAATACATGAGTTTATATATAGGATAATATTTAGATATTTCCTATATAGTTTTATTGTCATCAATTCATTAAGTTTCCACTGTGTGCCACATAATTAGTCATCTGAAAAGGACACTGTGTGCACAGAGACTGCCATGGTTTAATTGTCTGCTTTACTGTTCTGAAAATTTCAGTCCTGGGAGGATTTCCTTCAGCTGCTACTTGTGATTCAGTTTTCCTCTTATGTGAAATGGGGGTAATAAGTCCTATCTCAAGGGGTTTTTCATAAAGATTAAATGAAATGGTATCTGTAAAATGCTTGGCAGAGTAAGTGGCACATTATAAGAGCTCAACAAATGTAAGCTTACTCCACACATGAGTTATGAGGAAATCAATACCATATATAAGACATGGCTTCTGGCTCAAAGAAATATACTATCTACTGGCACAAAAGTCAAGGGAGAGTCTTAGGCGAGACAGGAAAAAAATTCATCGGGATCTTTTTTCTTTTCTTTTCTTTTAATTTGTACTTGGCTGCCAACAGAGTAGTTGAAGCCGCCTCTGACGATAAAATGTAAAGAGAAGCAGCAGCACCTCGAGAGCAAAGGAGGGTGATGAGAAGCTCTGGGTGAGGCACAACTCCTGGAGTCGATCCCTTTCTTAAAAATAAGTTACGTCTCAATTCACACATCTCAAACTAGGAACACCCCCCCCTTTTTTTTCCTTTTATTATAGCCATAGTCTTCCAATCATTTTTACCTGTGGAGAAGCCAGAAGTTTTCTTTAAAATGGGCATAAAATCATCCTTAAACCAGAAAATTTAAACCAAAAACATGCCTTGAACTTTCTTTGAACCTCTAATTACCTTAAGTCATTAAAAAAAATGTCTGCCTTGAATACTGTGTTCTTTGAAACAATCTATATGGGATCAAGTGGACAAGAGCTCCTGGAAAGGGTAAGTAGGAACTTGGCGTGGGCAGTGAGTTTGCATTCGTGGGGTGAGGGATGGGCAAGCAGCAACAGAGCCTACTCTGCCATCTAGTTGATACTGAGTCATCATGGCTGACCAGGCAGGCTAGACCAGCTACTGTGAGCTTCGAAGACTCAAACTGTGGGTCTGTGGGTGCAGAAAGCACCGTCTTTCTCCCATCGAGTCAAAGATGGCTCCTACCTGGGGTCTTGGCTTATCACAGCCCCGTGTAAAACGACTGTGCCACCAGAGCTCCTAATTGAGAAAAGAAGGGGGAGAGGGGCTTCCTAACCCATAAAAGATGCAAATGACTTTTGCATGCAGAAACTATCAAACAAGTATTGAGATGTTATCAGATAACATGGCCCTTCTACCCATAATTCCTATGTAACACATATTTGATCCTGGGCCCTATGTATGGGTCTATGATCCCATTTTTGAGGGAATTGTCTGTTAGGATAAAGGTGGAGTTAAGATCTGACTTTAGTAAAGGGTGTGAACCATTTTTTCCTTTCATGCATATTTAAGACTACCTGGCTTGCTTGTGTGACTTAATACACTATGCTTTGTTGTCCTACGGTCTGCTGAAAGTAAAAACAGCAAACAAAACAAGTCATTCCTTAGTTCATAAGAGCTATTTGGGACAAAGAGCAAAGGTGCAGCACCTGGGATGAGTATGTGCAAAATCTGTTTGAAGTAGCGGGATTGGAGACTCAGAGGATGACACTAGAGCCACAAGGTACATCTCATAAAAGGTCAGAGACTATAGGCATGTGAGAAAAAGCTACAGGGAGGTGGCACTTGTGGCCCCCCAAAGGAAGAAGATAATAGACCATGTGGCTGAGAGAGAGCCAAAGGACAAGAAGGCATGGTTGCTGACTGAGGAGGATGCTGCTGTGGACCATGGACTGAATCCTCAATGTTTGCAGATCCTGACTTGTGGTTACCTTCTAACTTCTGCAATGTTACTGCCATTAAGTCAAGGCTGACTCACAGCCACCACCTACTTCCCTAATCTATCCCCTTAATCTTGAGTATTGTCTGTGAGGCTAGTGGAATACATGATCAAACCCAATCTAGAAACCGAGTGTCAGGGAAGGAATGATTGATGTCAGGTAGATAAAGAAGGATGGAGAATGAAGATAGGTCAGACCCCTGGGTCTCAACAATAGGAAAACAAGAGGGGAGAGCAGATATTGCCACCAGTCCCCACATTGTTTGCAGCACTATAAGTTTTGCCAATAAAAATGTTAAAATGAATTGATTGAAATACTTCAAATAATACAAAATAAAAATAATGATAAAAATCTGTTTCAAAAGTTTGCTTCGCTTGAATTTTTAAATATGGATTGAAGCTGTCTTTGATAGATGTTCTATTTATGGCAACTCCCATAAATGAGACCGGGTATGGAGAAGGAAGTGGCGGCTGCCTCCTACTAACATAGCACAGAGGATGACTCAGTATACACAGAATGTGGATAGTTCAGTGACACAATACCGCCTTCTTGTTCCCAGCCCAAATCCATTACCATCAATTGTATTCCTACTCACAGTGACCCTATGTAAATTTATGGAATGATAGCCTCATTATTCCCTCATTGGGACTGATAGACTTGAACTACTGACCTTGCAGTCAGCTCCACAGTGTCCACTCTATTGTGCCACCAGAACTCTTTCTTTCATCTTAAGAAATACTCTATGAATACTTAAAAGAGGTGAAATGTGATGTTCTCCTCAGAGCACTGGGTTGATGTAAACAGGCAATATAGAAATTGGATACCCAAAATTGAGGAAATAGAGGTATGAGAGTGGCTAACAACTCTCATAGTTGGGGAACATATATTCATAGGATTATAGGGTTAAGGTATGTAATTGTAAGGCATAGGATATTATTTGTTTTGATCACTTATACAATGATATGTTTAAATGAAGGTGGCATATGTTGAATTGTATGCATTTTAGTTTTATCCTATTAGGTATAGATGTGATTTTATTAATGTTTGTTTGAAAATTATATATGGCTACAGATTTATATGAAAGTGTCAAATTGATAAGGGGTGTTCTGTGGAAGTCACCTAACTCTATATAATGACTGAATTTTTAATTTCAGGGAAAATTGTTTTTATTCTTTACTTCCATAGTTATCTATATATGCCAACCACAATATTAAAAATATATAAATATAATTTCAGTACTTGACACACTCTAATTGAATGTATTTAATTAAATGTTACATAATTAAATGTATTCAAATGTTACGAAACATCACGCTCAGCACTATAGGGCTAATCTAGTGTCAATTTGAGGATGAAGAGTGTCGGGATGGAATCTAACCTGCCAATCTGGAGATAGCCAATAAGACCTCTGTGTGGACATGGCCTGCTCCAGAGAATCCTGGGAAATGTGGTAGTTCCTTCTTGGAGGCAACCTTCCTTGGAGGTTTTGTGCTGACAGTGCTCACTGCCTGAGAAACTCGAGTGACAAGGCTGGTTCCTTGTGAGACATAGACCTACCCTGATGCAGCAAGAAACCTGGACCTAGAGAGGCCCCTTGAAGATTCCTGTCAGTGCTGGCATGCTTACGTCACCACCGGATCCAAAGACTTCCCACTGGTTTGTGATTGTCCTGCATGTGGCATCATTGCATGTGTTCCCTGAGTTGAAGGACTTTGCCCGTTGAAAAACTGGGCAACTATCAGACTTATGGCCATGGAGTGGAGAGGGTTGGGATGTTTTCTTAATGTACAATTACCCTTTGTATAAAACTCTCTCTCATATTAATATGTGTATATGAATCTGTTTCTCTAGTCTAGCTAGACTAACACACTAAGCCACCATTTCTTTATCTTTAGACAGCGGTGTTTGAAATCTTGGAAAGTCTTCCAGTTCTGGCATACTCTTAGTCCAACTCTTCTACTATCAGAAAGCTTTGGGTAGCCAGTGAGCTGTGAAAAGGAAACCTATTAGAAACTGGAACACACCTGAGAGTATGATGCAATTAGATGAGCAAACTCCACAGGGAAGAGTTAATAGGAAACAACGTGAGTCAGAAAACTGGGACCTAAAACTAGGGACTGTGGACTAGCTGCCCATGAACGAAAAAAAGTACTCTAAAAAAATTATTTCCCTAATAAGTTTGAGAGGAATAAAAAATGGTTCACTCTGCTGAGTGGTCCATGAGAACACTGAAGGGGATGCACCAGCTTCTAAGTTCACAACTGAAACTATCACATGCTATTGTATTCCTGGAAACCCTCTCCACTCCCCCAACCCACCGCTGACATGTTGTCCTAGTTTATAGATTAGTTTGACTAAATGTAATGCATTGGGCCTCTTGAGGATGAATTAAAGTTGCTATCTCTCTGAGAAGAAAGAGGACTCCCCCATCTACTCCCCATTTCTCAACCTCCTCGGAACAGCCTAGAGACAATTTCTAAAACCACTCAAAACACTAATAACATTGTAGTGAAGTTTACTCAATAACCACAGGCAATTATCCCCCAGAGAAAATGGACTGACATTTTATGGGCTATTCAAGTGCTGCCTCCTAACTCTCCTCCTTCAACTCTTCGGCAATCTCACAAATTGCAATTGTTTTGCCCACGCAGTACACACCACTGAGTGTGAAGAAAATGGCAAAATTCACCTAATGATCACACTTTGGGTAAGGTTTCAAGGGAGGCATGGTGATTCTGCATCTATCATTAGACAAACTAATATTTAAGGACAACATGCTTCAATATAGGGGTCCTTTTATGTCAAGATGATGCCATTGTCCCGTCCCTGTTTTCTCTCTGTGTAAACAGTCCAGTGGGGCCTTCATTTTGCTGTAAAGCCCCTGGGTTACACGAGATAATTTGAGACTCTTTTTATTTTTTTCTCTACTGCAGTAATTGTTTCCTGTTTAATTTATTTATCCTTTTCTTGAGGTTGTGAACACTCTGCATTTTAGAATGCATTGTGCTTTAATTTCATTGTACCAGCCACACTGACTTTAGTGCTGGATGAATGCATGCACTACTTTTTCTACCTGCTTTATTTAAGGGCAGGCCTAGAATCAGTGATGTGGTGGCATAAAGATTTAAGAGGTGATTTATGTCTCTGTCTTGGCACTGTTCTGAGTGGAACAGAAAATGACAATGGACTGGGTGCATTCCTCAAAGTCAAAAATGGAAGACCTGGTTTCTTTCAATTTGCTAGTAAGGCAAGGCCCAGGAAGTCAATGTCATCATCTACATTAGTGAAGATCAGTCCCTGTCTTTGCTGGCTTCCAGAATATAAGATGAAAGGGATCGTGGGTTCTTCTCTGAAAGAACTACATGTGACACCTGTTACTTCTAAATAACTACCATTGGAGAGGCTCTTGAGATGCCTCAGGATGATTGGAAAACAGCGACTAGTCTACTGACTGATGAGACACTATATTCATAGAGTCTGAACTGAGTGACTCCTTGTGGTGTGCCATGAAGTCATTTCAGACTCGTAGCCATGCTATGTTTTTGTCTGGTGCCATCATCTCAGTTCCTATAGTGACCTATTTCCAACAGAAAGAAACACTACTTGCTCCTGAGCCATCTTCACCATGATGATGTTGCAGTCCATTGTTGCAGCCACTCTAACACTCCATCAAGTTTATTTCTCTCTACTTTTTCACCACTGTTTTCCTTTATCAAGGATGGGGCTTTTCCAGCTACTGGCCCGAGTTACTTTCTGACATGCATACTTGTCAGAAATATGTGAGACCAGTTTATCTAATCTTGCTCCTAAGGAGCATTATACCTGTACTTGCAAAGCAGACATATTTGTCCTTTTGACAGTCTATTGTACTATCAATATTCTTCACCGGAACCCTAATTCAAATGCATTGCTTTAAATTTGGTCTTCAATGTCCAACTTTCCCATGCGCATGAAGCTATTGATAATATCATGGCTTTCTGTAAGGTGCACTTTAGGCTTCAAAATTTTATCATTGCTCTTAAAAATTTTAAAGAGATGTGGAAGATAGTATGATGAACTAACTTAGTCAATCCCATAAATACAAAAAGTGTATGATCACTGTTATTTTTTTTAATCAATGAGAAGCATGGTTTTCCTTCCAAAAGAAGTTGCCATTGATAGAGATGGAGGCATTGGGGCAAGAAGGAAGGGAGCAGGAGGGCAGGGGGAGGAAAAACAGTCAACAACTGTGTTAGTCTGGGTAGACTAGAGGAAAAAAATCTACAGAAACTCATATATATATATATAAAAGAGAGTTTTATATAAAGGATAAGTGTACATTCAGAAAGCATCCCAACCCAGTCCTGTCCAAGTCCATAAGTCCAACATTAGCCCATTTGTCCAACGCCCATCTAAAAAGTCCTCCTACATTTCACTAAACATATGTCATAATGCCAAATGCAGGAGGAAAACTGAATCAGTGAGCATGTAAGCATCTCTGCACTCTCCACAGGACCTCTCCCAGCACCCAGGACTGCATCAGCATAGGTCCATGTGGCTTCTCCTCAGGGATGTCTCACAGACAGTAAGCCTTTCCAGCTGAAGCAAAGAACTGGAATCTCACTCTGGTCTGACCATCAGAGAACAAGAGACCAGAGAACAGAAAGGTGAGGCTAACTGAGCCATTTATCTTTCCCCCTTTCAATTAATCCCACATGTGTTTATCAGCCAGGTTGGCACAATAAATCTTAACTATCACAATAACCAAAGAGGTAACAATTAAAAAACAAAAATGTATGTATTAATCCTTTAGTTGATGAAGTAATTCACATTTTCATGAGTCACAAATTTTAAAACAGAAGAAAATATGAGTTCTACTTCAATTCTATACAGAAAGAAGGAAAAATGAAATCAAAGTAATGTTAAAAATAGGTAAAATTAAAACTGTATGTTAGAATATATAGCATATGTGTTTTATAATATATAATAATATGTGAAAAATAAATGTAAATATAAATATTTTAATTGCTGGTGTATGGAAGGCATTCAATATATGTCATTTCATAATTATTTTATTAATGTTATTACTACTCATATAAAATATGTGTTGAATAGAATCCTTTTTAAAAAGATCTCCATTAGTAAAGAATAATGATGGAAAGATGGATTCTTGAACCTCATTGACTTCAAATTCTGACTCTTTAGAGCACTAGTTTGGTAACACGGAACACAACACTTTATTTCTGCCATTCAGATTGACAATGCATACCTAGGGGATAATATTAATACTTGCTGTTGTAAAGACATGTTAATATGTATAAAAATCACATACCACATTTCTAAGCAAATATTCCCTGCATTTTATGTACAAAATAAGCCCATCTGCATTATTTTAATTAGAGTGCTATTACCAATATTTTTCAAATCTCAACGACTTCAATTTTTTTTTGTAGTCAATTCATTTACAGTCTTCAACCTAGGACTTGTTGCTAGAGACATTTCATTATTTTGGTAGGGGGGCATCATTGCCCTCTGGTGGTCGTGGGAGCTACCCAGAGCTGCTCCTGAGAGCCGCCACTGGATTTGAACCACCAAGCCCACAGACCGCAGTCCTGCACTCAATCACTTATGTCACTGGGGCTCAGCCCCAAGACATTTCATTTCTTATCAGCAGTTGAATAATCGGAGGCACATTGCATTAGACAAATCTGCTACACAAGATCTCTTTAAGATGTTGAAGAGCAAGGGTATCACTTTAAGGATGAAGGTACACCTGACTCGTGTCATGATATTTTTAATAAACTCGTATGCATGTGAAAATTGGACATTGAATATCAAATATTGGAGAAGAGGAGTCGATCCATTGAATTAAGGTGCTAGCCAAGAATATCGAGAGCACCATGCATGAACTGCCTAACAAACACATCTGACTCCAAAGAAGTACAACTGGATATTCTGTGAAAATATCAGAACAACAGTTTAGGTATTCTCAGGGGACTCAAAATATATTCCTTTAGATTGCTTACATTTACATTCAGGGGGAAAAGATGCTTGAAGGGACTGGATGTGTGCTATAGGGCAGACAATGGAAGACTTCTCAAAAAATTTTCACAAGATATCCTTATATTGAAAATGAGCAGGCACATTGGTGTAATTGAAAAACATTTCTCAGCAAAACTCTCTTGGTCTTTTCCCACCAATGTAGTAATTAAGTGCATTAAACTCTTCATAATTAGCACCCATGATAACCTTGGGTGCTTTTTGAAAATCCATCAAGAACACACCTTGAGACTCCCAGACGGCAGCTGTTGTAACCTTCTGCGATTTACTCCTTCGAGTCATCTTTTGGGTCTTCATGACCATGCTGAGAAAGTTAGATCCATATAAGACCTGATATTCTATGAGATACCATTTTTTCTAAATTATTGGTAAGATTAAATGATTTGAGAAGGTGCCTATTTTTTGGTTGAAAATTTGATAATGCCAAGTCCTCATAATCCTGTTATTATTTTTCTCCTATGGCAAAAAAAAATTGATTTCCCTGTTTTATTTCTTTTCTTTCAAGGCACCAGATGAGGTTAGGATAGATTTACCAGTGAGATAACTTGTCTCATTTTTTTTTAACCATGCTGTAAGTTCAGACACGTTTTGCTTGACATGAAAAATGTGGCCATTGTCCTCATCGCAAAAAGAAGTATTCAATATTTGTATAGTATATATGTATATTTTATCCTGTATTAGTTTGATCACTCTAAGGACCACTATCCTGGAAGCAAATTTGACCACCCAGAATGTTTCCTAATTATGGATACCAGAACTCTAGACCTGGAGCAGTGTCATCTAATAGAAATGTTCTGTGAACGTGGGTAATTTGTACATTTGTCACAGCCACATTGAGGGAAAAAAAGGTAACAGGTGAAACATATTTAATAAGATATTGTATTAAGTCAACATATTTTATATAATATATTTAATATATTATTAAATATATTTATTTAATATATAATTAAATATTTAATATATAATTAAATAATTAAACATAATTATTTAATATATCATTGCAACATGTCCTCCATGTAACAATTATCCTGATGTTTTATATTATTTTCGTGATTGATTGCTTCTTACTCCTTAAAATCCAATGCTTATATAGAACTTCCCAGTTCAGGCTCTCCTTATTTTACATATTCAATGACGTCATGGAGCCAGTGGCTCCTGCACTGGAGAATTCAAGTCTAGAGGCTTAACTCACATAGGACAGGTCTCAGAAGGTAGACAATTTTGACTCATTCAAAAATCAGATTTGTGGGATCCATGGAGGATTAACCTCCCCAACCCAATGCACTGAAGTTGTTTTTTTGAGCTTTGAGTCTTGAATAATTTGGTTTCTTAAAATCATATTCAGGTCAAGAGCATCCTAGCAAAAACCACAGTGCAGACCATTGTACCTTAGACACTAGCCTCTTTATGTTCTCAGCTTCAAGCAACAAATGGCAGGGTGGTCTGTAAAGCTGCGCTTAAGGGTAAATGTAAATGTATCATGTAAATTCCACTCCCTGACCTGTTGCCATGATTATGCTAACAGGACATAGTATCAGAGGATCCCTCACCTGCAGAACCTTCTTGACACCCTAGTCAAAATGTGAGTCAAGTGCATATGGCATATTAAATTTACTCCAATCAGCAACTATTATAGACGTCATGTTTTTATTGATGCAATTTTTAAAAATTTAATTGGGGGCTCTTACAGCTAAAATGTTATTTGAATGCATGCATGACTTTACATGTAGAAGCTCCTGAAGTGAGACAGTGATGTCCCCATGTGTGAGCACAAGAACTTGAGCGCTTACTTGCGCCACAGAATAATGTTCCTCACCCCTGCTTTACCAACTCCTGGGTTTTCTAGGTGCCCACATGACAATAAAAACAACTATCATCAGGACTTCCTTACTTCACACCTGTCTTACAGTCCTGGCCCTCTTAGTGAAAGTGAATGATTATAATAGACATCTATCACGAGGGCAGGACAAGGTCGTTTTAGGTAATCAACATTCCCTGAACTTTTTGAGCTCTTGTATACGAATCCCGTTGATCCATAAAACGAGGCACGTGAAGCTAGAAGGGAGAATAACATAAATTTAGCTTTATAAGAAATACCCAACTAACAACTACTGTTCAGGCATTGAAAATGTCTTTTGGAGTAAATCTTCATCTCAAGACAAAGCATGTGACGCACAGTCCGTGAGCTACCATTGCCATGTGTGATGCCTTTCAGCCATTCAAAGCGCCCTCTACTTATTCCAGTGCTAAGCCACAATGCAATGGTGGTGCATGGAAAGCTGCCTTTTTGTCTCTGAGCCAGAGTCAGATTTGCTAATCACCTGCACAAAGGTTGTTTTATACATCAACTTTGAAAAACTCTCCAGAAAATGTAACTGTACAAAGAAGCCATTAGTATTCCATGGGGAGGATTTGCATTTGGTGTTTGAGGCAGTTCCCATTAAACACAAGGTCTTAATATTCCTTTGAGGCCTCTCAGGCCCCTGTGGTGATGCTTGACAAGGCTTTTATTTCCTCAACATATGTGCATGGCAAGGGATGAAGTCAGTGTGATTTAAAGCGAACATCTTCTTAAGTTCTCATAGGGGGCACAGGTTCTATTAAATGAAATGGAAAGGGAAATTGAAATTCCAACATTCCAGTGTAATGCAATCACATGGAAAATTAGCATGGAAAATAATCTTTGGTGAAATTAAAAGTTTGGGTTCAGAATGTACATCACTCTTAATCTACATCCATTCTTGCATTTAATTGATCTATCATGCTTTATTCATTTCAAGGGAATTTTCAGATACACTCTAAGGATGAAGAGATAATTCAATAACTTTTGTGGAGTCACATTATGATTTGTGGAACACTTCAAAAATATGTTAATCAGACTTAAATCACAGCATGTTTTCAAAGAGCAAATACATATATTTGGGGGGGCATCACTGCCTGCTGGTGGTTGCGGGAGCTACCCACGCTTGCTCCTGGAGAGTTGCTGCTGGATTTGAACCGCCAAGTCCATGGGCTGCAGTCTCGCACTCGACAACTATGACACGGGGGCTCAGCTCCTAAATAAAAATATATTTGTAAATACAAATAAATTTCTACTCCCCCTCTCAAGGTTTATAGTGTTTCTTTGCTTAATATAATCACTTATAATAGTGTTCTTCAATTTGTTATTTAAAATTTCTTCAAAAGAAGCATTGTCCTTGTTCAGAAGAATTTGGAACAAACACCCACAAAGAGTCCAGTTGGGCATTACTACCATTTGAGGAAGCCTTTGTGTTTAACACAATGAGAAAATGACTAGGTTAAAATGGGTTTTCTTTACATTAATGAGATACTAGTGTTGATGTATTACCTGCACTGATTGACTTTCAGTAGAATGCTTTGTCCTATATCTTTCAAAAGGAATCCTACACTAACATCATGATTTTGTGTTACTGTGTTACATACTAAAGAAAGATCAGTTCTTTCTCTTTTCTGAGGAAGGGAGCAAGGAGCAAGAAGAAGAACGAGAAGGAGGAGGAGGAAGAGGAGGAGGAGGAGAAGGAGGAGAAGGAGGAGAAGGAGAAAGAAGAAGAAGAAGAAGAAGAAGAAGAAGAAGAAGAAGAAGAAGAAGAAGAAGAAGAAGAAGAAGAAGAAGGAAGAAAATCTGCTTGTGTAGTAATGTCCTGAAACAAAGAACATGATTTTCAAGAAAGAGGTAGTAAGTCTGTGAACAAAAAATTCTATAATGTGCTGGGAAAGTTGTGCAGTCATCAGGAAAGACAAAAGCATTCCCTAGGTTTCCCTTGGATATCTGACTGAAATTAATGCTATCATTTTTTTTTACTAAATCACTGTATTGGGGGCTCATACAACTCTTGTCACAATCAATACACACATCAATTGTATGCAGACCGCATTTGCACCTTTGCTGCCATCATCATTCTTGAAACATCCTCCTTCCACTTAGGCCCTCTGGTATCAGCTCCCCATATTTCCCCTCTCTCCCCATTCCCCCTCTTTCATGAACCCTTAACAATTTACAAATTGTCACCATATTGTCATATGTGTCCCTACACTGTCTGATGTGTACCTTCACAAATTTCACTGTTGTCAGTACCTCACATTTAACTCATAGAGCATTCAAGCTGATAATACATTTTTCTTCTATCAAGATTTCTTTCCTATTTTAGTTTTTTCTTCAATTTTTAAAATGACATACTTTTATTGGGGACTCATATAGCTCTTATCACAATCCATCTATCCATCCATTGTGTCAAGTGCCTTTGTACATATGTTGCCATCATTGTTTTCAAAGCATTTTCATTCTACTTGATCCCTTAACATCAGCTCATTTTCCCTCCCTCCCAAACCATCCCTCCCTCATGAACCCTTGGTGAATGAATTGAAAAAAAAGTCATGTCTTACATTGCCCAATGCCTGCCATCACCAATTTTTCAGTTGATAGTCCACGAGGGAGAAGGCTATATGTTGATTCTTGTGATCAATTTCCCTCTCTCCCTCCACCTTTCTCTTCTCCACCTGGTATCTCTATTCTCATTATTGGTCAGGAGGGGGTTATCTGTCCTGAATTTCCTGAGTTTTGACTTCTTATCTGTAGCAGTGTACATGTTCTGGTCTAGTAAGGTAGAATTGAGGTCATGCTAGTGGGGGCAGGGGTGGAAACACTAAAAACCTAGACGGAAGTTGTATGTCTCATCAGTACTCTACTGCACCCTGTCTCAACTCTTCCTTGTGACCCTTCTGTGAGGGGATATCCAATAGTCTACAGATCAGTTTTGGGTCTCCCAGCAGTGATTCCTGACCCCCCCCCCCCCAATTCACATTGTATGCTTTTTGTTCTGGCTCTGTGATGCCTGATAGCTGATCCCAGAGACACCTCATAGTCATACAGGTTGGGGTGCTTCGCTCAAGTGGGCTTTGTTGATTTTCAGCTAGATAGCCATTTACTTATCTTCAATCCTTTAAGAACTTAGGCGCTATGTTTTCGATATTCAGACACCATCAGCTTTAATCACCACATTTGCCTATGCACCCATTTTGCCTTCAGTGATTGCTTTGAGAAGGTAAGCATGACAGAATGCTGGATTATTAGCACAAAGTGGTCTTGTGTTGAGGGAGTACTTGAGTTGGAAAACAATGTCAATCAATGTACATATGTACATGCCTGTATTTAGATCTCTGTAAATGTCCTTTGCCTACTACTTCTTTTCTCTACTTCATTTTATTTTCCTCGTCCCACTACCATGTTCCACTTTCACTCAGGTTTCAGTAATTCATTGCTGTCACATGGTCCTTGATCACATCCTTCTCTCCATTGATTTAAATTTACTCATTGCTCCCTTGTCCCTGGGTTTCTCCTACTTTTCTTCCTTTTTCCCTCTCTCCCACCTCCTCTTCTCCCATGACCCCCCCCACCCCAAACTGTTGTTCCTATGCTGTCTTCTCTGAATTGTTTATCTTCTCTATCTTATCCATATAGACATGCAGAGACATTAATAAGCGCAATAACAAGGCAAAGCCAAACAAAACAACAAAGGAAGACCAAACCACTACCAACAAGGAACAAAGCAAAATAAAACAACAAAATAACAGCAACAAAAAAGAAAGCTAATGACAAAAAAGGAAAGCCGATAGATAGTTCCAGGTTTATTTTTTGAACTTCAGGAGTGTTTTCCAGTATGAAAGCGTGCTAAACTTTGTCCCCAAAGTCTATTTTTGGTATGTCCTGGAGACTTCATTGCTTTGTTCCCCTTGCTGCTCTAATGCATGCTCTTTGTGCTTGACCTCACTATGACATGGTCAGATTGTGCACAATTTCTACACTGTGTCTCCACTGTTGTCCCCTGTAGCACTATGTTTTAGTGAGGTATGCCATGTCTCACGGTGGCGTTGGAACTATGGCCTTCTATGTGCACCGTCTGCTCTGAGCAGGAATATCATTCTCAGGGCTCGGAGGTCCTGGTAGTGTTCCACTCACTCTCTTTCCCTGTTCATTTTCTCCTGTATGCTCTGAGCAGATGTGCCCTTCTCCCCAACTGCAGCTCTCATGCTGTCCTCTGAAATGCATTTCAAGAAATGTTTTATGTATTTCTGAATCTATGTCAGGATAAGTTTCAGGAAAAGCAATCCTACACTCAGCCACTACATATCTTTTCCCCCTGAAAAAAATGTATCTCCATGGTATACATTGAATAAACAAGTAATTTTTTACATAAGTTCTTACATGTATACAGTAGTGGGTGTTAGATGCATTGAGTAAGTTCCACTGCCACAGCTGCCCTATACACAACCAAGCGAAGCATTGCCAGCTCAGGAGCCAGCCTCACAGTTGATACAACGGAGTCCATTGGTGTAGTCACCAATATCCACCCATCGTGGCAAGTCTTCCTTTCCCCCCACTGCTCTTCTACTTCACCAAACTTGATGTCCTTTTCTATGCGTCCATATAATGCCAAATCAAAGGACAGCATCTGGGCATACAGTTGGCCAAAAAGGTCTGGATGACGCTGAGAGAGATCAGGGCGGCCTTCCTTGAGGCAGTCGCTTACAAAACAAGAGCAGGGGTTAGAATCGGAGCTTTAGAAACATCAGTTTTCAACAACAATAAGTCTCCTTAAAGACTAGGATTCCGAAGGTTGTTAGACCTTTACAGACAATATACCTAGTGGAGAAAGAGAATGGGCATCACTGGCTGCACTGCAACCAGAAGGACATGATTGTGCAGACACCCACATATTATGGAGATAATGAAATACTGGCTACTGTAGTCTGAGCACATCATTTTCAAATCCTCTAAAATATTCTCTTTAGATACCTTTCTTTTCAGCAATCTTCTGAAGTTATGTCCTTTGCTAGGCTTTTCCTATCATTTAATGGATTTGAAAAGAAGTCACTCCCTGTTTTCAAGGTCACTGAACTTCTAATGAACAAAGAAATATTAGTGAGAAAACCTTGTGGGGCACTTATTGATTATCTTGAACCACATCCAAAGCTGGTGGAAAAATAGAGATGGTAGCTTGGGGGTGCATAGTATGATTTTATTAACAAGGACCTGAAGCTTTCCTGGAAAACACTTCATCCAATGCACTCCCTTCTCAGGGAGTTTTCAGAAGGTTGATTTTCAAATATCAAATAAATCAGCACACTGAATTTAAACATCCCCAAGCTAACTCTGCTAGAGATTAGACATTTACATCCAGGTACAAAAGATAAGAACAAGGCATGCATTTTAATAACAGTGTCTATGAGATATGTCACTGTTATTTAAAAGATAGGCCCTCAGAGTTTCTCAAAAAGTGAATACATGGGCTGAGCCCCAGTGGCGTAAGTGGTTGAGTGCGGGACTGCGACCCGTGGACTTGGCAGTTCAAATCCAACGGCGGCTCTCAGGAGCAGCACTGAGTAGGGCCCATGACCACCAGAGGCAACGATGCACCCCCCCCCCACCCCACACACACACACAAGGAAATGACTTAGATTTTCTGATGGACATATTCAATTTTGTCTCAAAATTACATTAGGGGTTCTGAAGTTGATATACATATAGACAATTGCTCTAACTTAAATATATATTTGAAAAATGTCTTTCAAAAAATCCATTGATTTAAAATGGAGTGTAGTTTAGATATAATATGTTTTAATATCCAAATTTCTTATTTTATTCATAAACATTTGACTTAGATAGGTTTATATATATTTTTATGAGTATTTCATTGTTAAGAGCAAATTCTGGAAGGTAAGTATGTTCTCCTTTCTGTCTTTCTGAGGGTTCTTAAAATCCAGACCATTGGCTGACTTCTTTGTCCATAATTCCAAAGGAATAATAACTAATAAAGAGGAAAATGGACAAGTGGTTGAGCTATTTGTGAAATTCCAACACTGAAAAAAAGCTCATAATTAAGCACTACTCCTACAGGATGCAAAGAATCGGTGGCTTCTTTAAGGATTAACTAATATATTCAAAGAAGACTGACAGCATTCTCGTGTTCTTAGTCCATCAACCTTGACATGAGACTCAGACATGAGACTTAATTAAACATCTTGGTTCTATAAGATTGAAAATCTCTATGGCAAGGCATTTTCAGAAGAGGGCTACACTATTGCTTAGAATTCAGCTTGTCATTGGATGAATGTGCTTAAACTGTCAAAGGAAGATGTGTCTTCTTTATCCAATAAGAATAACAGAAAGGAGATTTAAACCAAGAATATATTCAGGTAAAAGACAGAGCCAAACAAAGCTCTCTCATTTAGACCAAATTGTACATGATCTGTTGTAGTAACATCAGCTTTCATGACTGGTACTATCTCTCTCTTGTTCTCTCTGACTCAATGTAGCTTGTTTTTACAGTTTTTATCTTTATAGCATACATTTTACACACTGATCAAAATTCATCCTTCATATTCACCCTTCCATTTTCAAACACATGCAAATCATCTTTATGAAAGTGGTCACAAAAATTATAAGTTTGCAAACTAATTGTGATGGCAATTATACAATCCTGCTTGCTATGATTGAACTATGGAATTGTATGATATATGTATTAACTTGCAATTAAAAACAATTCTAAAGATGCACAAATTATAGAAAAAGTAAATATCACATGCAAGTAAGATATTATATGTAAAAAAACAAACAAACAACCCCCCAACTTTACTTACAGCAAAAACAAGAGTGTTTCACCAGGAAGAAGATGTTTTGAAAAATAAATAAACAAGGGGCTAAGACTTTTGACAAGGTTCTGCCAGA
This sequence comes from Nesogale talazaci, assembly GCA_004026705.1. Lineage (NCBI taxonomy): Eukaryota > Metazoa > Chordata > Mammalia > Afrosoricida > Tenrecidae > Nesogale > Nesogale talazaci. The sequence goes on along the minus strand of PVJH01019892.1, from coordinate 842 downwards.
AGCTACAGGCTCATAAAGATCAAAATTGCAATTGGGGCTGCATGTATATTGGTGCATGTTTAATTAGTATTTACAAAGTTGCAGGTTCTAAATTCTTGGATAACCCCCTTGGTAGCAGTTAATCTTATTTGCCAGGATAGTGCTAAGAGACAACATATTGCTGATCAAGAATTTCATAGATTTTTTAAAAGTAGATATAATCATTTCCTGCCACTGAGTTGAAACTGCTGCATGGCAACCCTGTAGGCCTGAGTACAATTGACTCCTTGCCTTTCTGAGACTCTTACTTACAGTCTCAGAGTAGAGAGATTCTTCTGGCCACTGGGCATCAGTCAGTTTATTTTCCCATGGTGGTTATTGTGCTGCTAGGATGCTGGATGATAGGCCATTAGTGTTTCAAATATCAGAAGGGTTACCCATGGTAGATGGGCTTCAGCAGAGCCTCCAGACTAAGGAAGGCTAAGGAGAACAATAAGCCACTCTTGAAAAAAATTAACTACTTAATATTTTGTGAATAGCAGAGGGATATTATACGATATTGGTTAGCTGGTAAATCCCTGAGATGAAAGACTTTCAAAACACAACTGGGAAAGAGCTGTCTCTTCAAAATAGAGTCAACTTTAATGATGTGTATGAAGCAAACTTGCAGAATCTTAATTTATTCAACTGTTTATTGACACTACTCAAGGTGAGAAGAAACAGCTGTTAATATCCATTAATAATCAGATCATAAACTATATGAAATGTGAATCTTTAAGGCATCAAAAATGAAATATAAAAGTAGACAAGCTTCTCTAGAGAAACAAAATCAAAACACTTAGGGTGATGTAGATGATATAGAT
>PVJH01019891.1:0-41780 GCA_004026705.1 Nesogale talazaci | reverse complement strand
GGGAAAGGGAGACAGACAGTGGTCTATGTGAGATTTTAAAATAATGAACAATCTACAATCTACAAAGAAGCCATGACGGGTGCGGGGGCAGGAAGGAAGGTAAAAAAGAGAAGCTGATCCCAAGGGCTCAATGGAAAGAAAATGTCTAGAAAAGAACAAAGGAATATATGTATTAATATGTCAGATACAATTGATGTATGGATTGTAACAAGCTTTAAGAGCCCCCAATAAAATGTTTTTTAAAGAGTTGTACAAACCCCCAATAAAAAGATTTTTTAAAAAGATATCCATCTTTAAAATTCTGAAGTGGCAAAAGTTTTGTGATAGAAGCATTTACAGCAACAGCAAAGAGTAGATGCTTATGTGTTAATCAAACATCTCAGGAATTTGGCTCCTTGATTTGCAGGCTGAGGGTCATGAATCCTGATCTAAAGTGGGGTAATGCAGAACAGAGATCTCACAGACTAGACTTTCTGGAGTCATGGCAGGTGGATGAGTTGCTGCAACTAGTGCCTCGAGATAGTCTTTAAACCTTGAATCCAAATTTCCTTGAATTCACCTTAAGAATGAATGCTAGTTGGCTAAATGGCTCACGAGGTCTGTCCCTGGAGCATTATGCTCCTAATGAGCTGTCTGTGTGGGATCCATGGAGTGTGGGTGGGAGAGCGGGGTGTACACTGAGCAGTTAACCGGAAGGTGAGCACTGTGAATCAACCAGTCGCTCCCTGGGAGAAAGATGAGGTGAAGATGAACAGCTTCTGAAACTCACAGGGGACATTTACTCTGTCCTATGAAAGTCCCACGGGTCAATGTCCACTTAATGGCAATGCGTTTGGCTGGTTTGGGATAGGGAATCAAATTGATGATAGCAAATAGAAATAGCAGATAGGAATCCTGGGAAGGCAGGCAGCGAATGTATGGGAGAGCAACAACTCAGAAAAAGAGTGGTGGCATAACTCAAAGACTCTAATAAATCCTCTAATTGTTCATGTAGGAAATAGTGAATGGGTTATGTTTGCAATGTATATGCTCAATACCAGCACACATAAATAAAGCTAAGAGAAAAAAACAGTTGGGTGATTGCCATTCAGCTCTCATCCCTTCTCTCAATGACGTCTTGCAGAAGTTTTGCCTGTCTTTGCTATTCATTCTTCTGGCCACCTGTTGGTCAGACTAGACCCGCCCCTGTGAGTTCCCAAGACCGTCATTCTACAGGAGTAGAAAACTTCAGACATTGACTTGATGGCAGTGGGTTATATGATTTTCTCCTTTCCATTCCACAGCTAATGTGTTTTCTGTTTTCAGTATTATGTAATACAATTGTACATGGAAAACTAAGTTTCCAAAAGAGGGTGGCTCTAGAGGTAGGAGAGCACTCTTACAATATCTAAAATGATGTTAAGTATCCTTTATTAAGCACCTTCTGTGGCCTAGGCATCTAATAAAAAATTCAACTCCCTATAACAACTTCTCCCATTTTCAAGTTACAGCAACTTCAAAAGGCTAATGAGTTCTTAGCTGGTAAATAAGAGAGCTGAGATCCAAATCTTGAACTGGATGCTCTACAGTGCTGAGTCAGGCCACTGCACCACACCCTCTCGCCCTCCTTTGCCAAGGCAAAATCAAGCTTGTGTTGTTCTAGCTCCAATTGCCACATATTCAAATGCTGTGCTGTATGACTTCCCCAAATTTCTTTAATCTGAGGAACGGTTTCTAGCCTTTCTTTTCAACATCAGACCTCTTCTGCTCCTGATCTGAAAACAGCAAGTCTTGTTGGTGATAAGAGTTGTACGAATCCTCAATAAAATGATATTTCAAAAGAAGATTCTTGTTGTCAGGTTCAAATCCTAATGCATTTGTAAACACTGAAACTTTTACCAGGATTCTTTCTGCTCAGTTTAAGCCTCTGGATCTGTTTGCCTAAGTTATTCAATGACAAAGGATTTGGGTGTTTTTGGTCTGGAGGTTGTCAAATGTTTTCAGGGGGCGGCGAGTGGGGGATGTAACATTGATCATGGTTTAGAACCTTTGGTTTAGAAGTATAGATGGGACAGGACTTTTACTTTGGTTTATTGTTGTGCTTTAATCTTACTCTAAATTTTATGTCACCACTTTATTCACATCTATTCAAAATCAGTTATCTTTGAACTTTTTGGTCAAAAATTTTTTTGAGAAGTCCTTCTCCAGTTTTTACCAACTCTGTAACTTTCAAGACACTCGCTGCTCACCATCATCCAAAGCAGTGTTCATAATCAGTCTCCACTCAAAGCAAACTCCCTCACTGCCCATGTACCCATTCCCACTCACAATGACCCGATTTCCAGAGACCATTATACACTGAAATAGAAGAAAATGGACAATATTTCCCACAACCTCCTATAGTGTTTCAAAAACAAACAAAACTCCAATATGTATTTTCTGCTTTTGGGTGCTACAAATTGTATAATTACCTTTGTGTTTTTTAAAACATTAACATCAAGTGTGTGCTCAGTCTGTGCTTTCAGACTGTGTTAAAACACAGTCTTGAAGTGAAGAAAGACTGTTTCCTGTTTTTTAGTGACCTATCCCGACGTCCCATGTAAGGTTGTCATGATTTGATAACTGGGGGTTATCACTTTATTGAGGCTTGAGGCCTTACTCCAATTACAACCCTGCCACCTAGTGGCCAAATACCTAAGTGGTCCTGTCCTCCATGTGCTAGGAACTGGGCAGCTAGGTAGCAAAGATTCCTGGCTCATATCTACCAGCTAGTCAGTGGGAAAAATGAGGCAGTCTGTTTCTGCAATGATTTAAAGTCTCAAAGGAGATGTGATATTCTGCCCTACAGGCTTACTATATGTTGGAATCAAATTGATGACTGGATATATGTAATACCTAGAAAAAGTCTTTTTCCAACACAAAAATGATTACAAGATAAAGAAATTTATGAACCACCGTCATAGGTATATAAAAATATATCCTTTAACTACTGAAGCACTAAATTTACAACAATTTATAACTTTTGGTCTAATTGTGCATGACTAACTTACATGAACACGTTTTTGTGCCAATATACAGTATTCTTTAATTTACATATAAGTGAATACTTAGTGTCTACCTTGCACCTCTTTGCATTTACAAATTGTCACTTCCCGGCCAACCCTCAAACTGTTGTTTACCCCCGGCTGCTTTTCCCTTTCGAAAGCTCTGCCCTTGAGAAACCTTTTACAAGTCAAGCAATACATCATCTGCAGGAACCTCAGCAGTCATAAAGTCCATTGCCATCAAGTCAGTGGGGAACGCTTCAGCTGCTGGGATCCATAGACGGATTGGACTCCTGGCGGAAGTGGAATAAGTAATCTTAATCTATGGACTATTAACCCGGGGAGGCTCTCCCGTTGCCCACTGCGGTTCAGTTGACTGACTCATCACAGCCCTAAAGCACGCAGTACAACTGCCCAGTCGTGTGCCACAGGACTCACACCTTGAATGGAGAGTATGGATGTTTCTCCTAGAGAGACCGGGGAGGGGGGGAGTGGGTTTGAACCACCAATCTTTCAGCTAATAGCCCAACAAGGTTGACCCGCCCCTCGCTCCCTTATGGGAGGCTCCTTAGTGTGGTCAGAGTTGCCCAAATTGATCCATCAATTCAGCTAAGTAGGCTAATAGGTAAATCATCTAAATGTTAACATATTAACTGTCAGAAATGATGGAGTCTTTAACAGTTCAACACCTTCGCCAACTGTTATTGTACTTCCGAGTGTTTCATTCAGGCCTCACCCTCCTGTTAAAGCTAATGATCTCGTTTCATAATGCAGATTGGATGGGGGATAAAAAAAATAACAGGAGGGCTGGAAAGTCAGTTTCAACCCCACTATTTTGCATCTAAAAGATCATAAAATCTCCTACATATTTATACATATGTATAAGTCACTAAGTATCATTGCAGGAAGGCATACCAAATGTCTCTGAAATAAATTGACTTGTTCAGTCACTACGTGTTTCTCTTAGATCACTAACATGTGCTGAAACCAAATGTAGCGGATGCATAAAGTCTCAGACATTTGTCATTCTTCCTAAGAGTAGTTCCTGATATATTACTGTATCAAGATTTTGCAAGATGTACAAAACATATCAGTGACAGGACCCCATTTTTTACTTTCAGATACTTTTTAACTTTCAGATTGCCTGAAGAGGCAATTCTTCTGGTTCCTTGCAGTTCAATCCTCTGTTGAGATTGTCATTTCCAGCCCAAACATACCTAATTGAAAACTATATTGTAACAAGATAAATTTTTTTTAATATTCTAAATAGGTCATTTAACAAGCTAATAATTTCCAATTCAGAATGAATATGTGGTCCTTTAAAAAAATTGTGGGGGCTGAGCCCCGGTGGCATAGTGGTTGAGTATGGGACTGCGGCCCACTTGCTTGGTGGTTCAAATCCAGCAGCAGCTCTCAGGAGCAAGGCTGGTTAACTCCCACGACCACCAGAGGGCAGTGATGCCCGCCCAAAAAAACAAAAGAAATTGTGATATAATTCATGTCCAAACCCAATCCAAACCCATAGTTGTTGAATACATTCTGACTCAGCAGGACTTCTTCTTATGGTTTCTGAAACTGTAAGTCTTGTAAGTTTTGTGGTATTGGATAATAAACACGTCTTTGAAGGTGGTCACTGCATTTCAAATGATGACAGCATAGTGGAATGATTTATCTTATTTTTCTTTGGGACCCCAAAAAATAAGCTTTAGCTTGGTTACTGTGTGTGTATGTGTGTATACAACAAATTATTATATGTAGTAAAATTTATAGATTATATACATATATAATACAAACATATATATCATGAAAATGACATAAGGGAAGTGGCTCACACAGTTGTAGAAGCAGGTAAGTCTAGTCTGGTTCAAGTTCTGGGTGGGAGGTTAAGTTGGAGGCTTCTCCTGATTCATGTGGCTAAAAGGGCTAATGAACTAGGAATCAGGAATATAAAGTAGGAAGACCACAGACTGTTGGACGCAGAATGGAATGAATACAAGGTTACTAGGCCACCAATTCTTAGTGGGATTGCCAGATAATGTGGCAGCACATTGGCTCAAGTCTGAAACACTAGAGGCTGTTGAGCCAGATGCCCAGCAGCAATGAGCACTGAGAGAGGAGTAGGGCACATTGGCTGGGACCTAGTGGTGGAGTGGGTTACACACAGGACTAACTGCACGGTCAGGAGAGTGAAACCACCAGGCACACCACAGGAGAAAGAAAGGCTTTCTATTTCCGAAAAGAGTTGCCTACAGTCTCAGAAACCAATAGGGACAGTGTGGTCTTGTCTTATTGGAATTGGAGTTGACTTGATGGCAGTGAGGTTTTGAAAACCTAGCCATCCAACAAGTACTTGGCTATCACTGCAGATCTCATCATGTAGTTGGATCACATGATGTCTAATCATAGGGAACAGGCCTTTCAGCTGCCCACCGACTGAAAATCTTGGCTCAGTTAAGTTGACCCCCAATGATCACATTCGTTAACAAGCACTCTTGTTCGCTGACAAAGTCACAAGCTACTTATTTGCTTGATTTCCACTGCTAAGGAGACTAGAACAAATTGTACTAAAATCATGATTCTTCAAGGCACTCTGAAAGTGAGACAATGAAAACGAAAGGCCAAAGAATTGAAGAGAAGCCTTTGAATTATTGTGTTGGTGAAGGATAAGTAGGGTGACAGTCAGAAGAACATATTTCTCTTAAAGGAAGCACAGGGAGAATGCTCCTTAGAAGTTAGGATGGTGAGACTTCCTGTTCCTTATGTAGTGCATGTTATCAGAAGGGACCACCTGCAAAAAGTCATCATGGTTGGTAAATTTGAGGGTCATAATTAAAAAAAAGAAAACCCTTCAACTAAATGGTCTGGCAGAGTTGTGGCACAAATGGGTTTTCCACTTGACAATGACTGTGAGAGTGGCACAGGACTGGGAAGTACTGTGTTCTGTTATACATGCAACCATAGTCAGAATGCAAACTATATAACATCTCCATTACCCCCAAAAGTTTCTCATGCCTTTACCTGTAAACCTTTTTGTAGAAGTAACAATTTTTGACTTTTGTCACTTCTTGAGGGGGTGGGGGTGGAGGGGGATTACATGCTTTTACTTGTTTTTCATGTCTTTCAATCATCAAAATGTTTGGGATATATATATATGCATACATACATACATACATGCAGTGGCATGGATAGCATTTGTTCTTTATTACCATGTAATAGTCTGCTGTATTTGAGTAAATTGAAAAGTAGTACTACAAAATCATAGAAATCTTTATTAAATAGAAATGTCAAAATAGCAGTTACCCTTTCTCAAAATCTCTATCTATACTGGAGGTTCTCTACTTTCCAAATGCCACAAATCCTCATGTTGTGGTGACAACCCCCAACCATAAAGTTATTTTTATTGCCACTTCATAATTGTAATTTGCTACTGCTATGAATCAGGCAAGCCCTATGAAAGGGTCGTTTGACTCCCAAAGGGGGCGTGACCCACAAGTTGAGAAACACTGATCTATACAATCATGAAGGAAATGTTTACCTTGAGCATTGTCCACTACTGTACTTTGGAAGCTGATAACTTGCATTCTACATTCACAGATAAAGAGGAATTTTGCTCCACAATGGAATTGAAGCTGATTTTAGACTTTGGGGATGGTATGTTGGGAATGAAAGCCTTGTGTGTGGCAAGGGCATACGTTTGGGAGGTCAAAGGGTAAACTGTTATGAACTGAATTGCATTCCTCTTCAAAATATGTTATGACTCAGCAATTATTAACTATGTCATCATCCCTAGTCATGTGCTCAACTTATAAATTTTAGGGAATCTTGGTGGACTTCTACACCCTTACATAGGCTATAGGCCTTTGCCAGAGATAAAAGGGGAGAGAAAATGAGCAGAGAAGGGAAGACATCAAGACTACTATGAAAAAAGAGCTGGAAGTGGAATATATCCTTTGGATCCATAGTACCTGTGCCAAGAAGTCACTAAACCCAGAGAAAGATTGATGACGAGACATATGGAGATGGCCCAGGGACACTGCGCCCATAGATATTGAAAGTGGATTAGGACCTTCCTGTAGAGCCAACAGAGAGACAGAGGCTTCCCTTAGAACTGCTGCTCTGAATTTAGACTTCTAGCCTCCGAAATTCTGAGAAAATACATTTATTGTGGGAATTCTGCTACAGCATCACCAGACGACTAAGACATGTACACACGTCTCAGGATCAAGATGAAATTGTGGCTCTTGGACGTTAGGGAAAAAGGGAGAGATGTTTTTTGTAAGAAAAGCATGAACATATCATCAGTATTGCTGAGACGTATAATGGGAGATAATAAGCACTGGCTATTAACAGCTAGAAATCTTAGAGAAGGTTTCAGGAGAATGAATAATGGGGTGGAAACCAGATGGTGGGGATGGGTCGGGCGGAGGGGAGAGGGAATTGGCACGGAAAAAGTGGAGGCAGTCAGAGCAAATGACTCATTCAAAAAGGTTGGCAGTGAAGGATGAAAGAGAAGAGGAAGATACATGATGATATGAAGAAGAAATGTTTAATTTGTCTTATGCTTCAATTTTAGGCCAGGTGGATCCTGAAATAACTCAGCTTTTCTTGGCAAAACATGGAGCCCTTATAAAAATAAGTGACAGAAATTAGTTTGTTCCCCTGAAACTGTCTGATGGATTCATGACATTAAAATAACGTTTAAACACAAATAATGTGAATAGTATCGAGCTGCACAAGTTGAGCAAAGGTAAGCAATGAGACCTGGATGTAAATAAGTCCATACAAAGTACTCTCAGTCCACACTGACAGCACTTCAACCTTGCTGTGGTAGTTACATAATCTCATGTCACCTTGAGGCTATCAAGAGTGAAGGGGTGGAGACGAGCATGTCAATCAGGTCACAGCTTGATGACCTCATTTGCAGGTGCTATGGAGAGAAATAGCTCACTGGCGGCCAACCCACACACTCTGCTTTGTCTCCCTGCAACACGTTCCTGTTGCCACGCCACATGTAGACACACTGATAAGAGCCAGAGCCCTGGTGCTGGAAGAGTCAGGTGGAGACCAGCCCTGAGAAGCTGCCACCGCCACTGGATCCACAAGACTTTCCACCCACTGTCATCTGCCTGCATTTGGTGTCATTGCATGTGTTGTGTGAATGCAAAGAAGAATTTATAGACTGTCATCGGATATATGGTCTAATATCAAACTTATGGACTTGATCTGGACTGGGTGGGATTTTTTTTGGAGGTTATCTTAATATACAATTACTCTTTGATATAAAGCTGTTTCTTATGCATATATGCGTGTCTATGAATTTGTTTCTCTAATCAAGCCGGACTAACGCTCTTAGAGAGTTAGAAACTTAGTCATGTCAGTCAATGTGATGTAAGCACAATTAACAGGTCTCAGGAACACTGGTTCGTGTGAATATAGCTCATTGGAGGCTGGTGCCACTTACAATAACGAGTGTGATTGTCACTCAATCTAGAAATATGAGTGTGAACACAAGGTTGTTTGGGAAGCATGGAAGCAGAACAAACAGTTACATGATTGGAATGTGCAATGCCATCTGGTTTTGTTGTTAACAATCTGAAATAATGACGCCCACATCAAATGACTTCCAGGGTGAAAACTTCCTCTTGCAAACCTGCTTTATCCCTATTTTTCATTGTATACACCCTGATTCTGAATGACATATCTAGTCCTTACAAGCACCTATGTCTATCTGGCCTAGCAGCAGAGATACCTCTAGGATGATTTTACTCTTCTCTATCTTGAATAGATTACATATATTACTAGTCAACCTTGAGAGCTCTTTGAAGAGAGACATGATTATCTCTCCATGGACCTAAAAAGCAAACTTGTGCTATAGAGTTGATTTCCACTCACAGCAACCCTAAACAAAGAGTAGAAGTTCTCCCTGAGGGTCTGCAAGACTGCAAGCCTCTCTCCTTCAGAGTGGCTGGTGAGCCGCAACTACAGGCCCCTGTAAAGCTAGCATCTAGTGCCTGACGCACAGTGCCACCTTGGTTACTTGCCCTCTACACAGAAGATAAAATTTTCTTTGTTATTAAAAGTCTATACACATATACTGAAAGGCAGAGTTCATGTTACCAAATTCGTACTTGTTACTACATCTGAAAATAGCTCTTTGTTGTTTTTTTAAAGATTTTTCTAATAAACTAATTAATTTACCTAAATTTATTTTGTATATATTCTATAACTAAGAAGCAACCTAAGTCTTATGTGACATAAGAGATAAGCACAGTAGATGTAAAACAATATTTGTAAATTTTAATTAATATCACTTTTATCTGTGCATACCTATATGCCATACTTTATACCACACCTGCTAGTGGTGTCATGTGTTGCATTTTCTCATGCAAGGGCTAATCTAAGGGAACTTAAAAATTTCATGAAGAAAAATGCCATCATCTTTTTTTTTTGCCATCATTTTTTAATTCTATTTTTCCCATAAACCTTTTGAATTCCCCTCATGTATTTTACACAATATTGGCCTATTACACAGATCCCAGAAATACAAGCACTGCTCTGATTCCTCTTCATCAAAGGAGAACACTAGCTCAATCCTTAAGAAGCTTAGGGGCGAAAAAAAGTGGACTATAGAAAATATGAGTTTTTTATAAGGAATCTTCCTAGGGATAATATTGTTAAAATGACACTAATTCTCTGTGAAGATCACATAGCATGTATCTAACAAAATCCACACAAGAGTTTCAGTGGTGACTTCCAAGGCTGTTGTTAAACCAGACGGCTGTAGGCAGTAAGTAAGGGGTCTTTTGGACTACAACAAAATGTTTATTTAGCACAGCTGATTCTATTCAAGGTACATAGCCCCCTAAGGCATGGATAAACCTTTGAAAGCAATTATCAAGGAGACAAAAATAACACGGAATTATGGAGTCTAAAGTGAACAAATGGTATAGTATCAGAGGTTATTTGAAAACCCCTTGGAGTCTAATGATAAGCTGTAGCATAGAGACTAGAAGTGAGACAGTTGCTCTATTTTAGATCTTAATGCAGCTTGATTTTAGTTCAGAAACCATCCTGCGGTGACAGTGTCATTTTGGTAGGCTGCCATTTCAGCAGTGTTGGGAGACAGACTCCTTCTTCCTCTGGACACAGCAGTCATGCTGTAACCGCAGGCTGATTTTGGTGCTGGTACTAGGGGAACAATCTGCAAAGGACTCGGGCTTCTCATGATCAATAAGAAAGGCGAAGAAGAGAACAAAGACTTAGTAAGTCCTTCTGAGTCACCCCCAGGAGACTCCCAAAAGGGACGAGAAAGGTTTTCAGTGGGGGCAGGATCTGCTCTTGGAGGCAGATAGAGTGTACACTGGGGATATCAGAAAGACTATTACCACACAACTTTTATCTATGCAGGCTATCAGAAACCTGGAGCAAACTCGGCTCACAGATGTATGCATTGTCTCTGTACCAGCGAATGTTCTAGACAATATAAAGCCTTGTTAATATTGTCATAAGAAATTCTTCTCTGGAGCGCCTAATCCTCTAAAAGTCTTTCTTCTTACCCCTGTCCATGTAAAAGAAGAATTGCCTTGATCACAAACACAGGTATTTTGTCGTGCTCTGTCTTTTGGACATGCAGTGGGTTCACACTGGTTACGTCTCTTCTGTTCTGTTGGCAGCTGGTATCGAGTAGATTCCGACTCATGGCAACGACAGGTGTACCGAGGAGAATGCTTTGCTGGGTTTTCAAGGTTATGCCCTTTAGGAAGCAGATCATCCAACCTGCCTGCTGAGGGACCTCTGGATGGATGACGATCACTCACCTCTTGTCTAACACTTGAGTGTTGGGTTGTCTTCATTTCTTTTACTGGATTGTAATTATCTTTGTATTCTTCACTTCAAATGTCACCAAAAATAAATTATGAGGAATTTAAACCACCTACTGAAGTGGACACCATCAGTATTCTAGGTGGGGCTCTGAAGAATCCTTTGGTGAATTTTGTGAACCTCTCTCAGCTTCTGCGTTTTCCCCCGTGGAGACCAGTAATGGCTTCAGTGCTCTTTACCCTCAGCTATGGGTGCTTTCTCGCAGTCACAGGAGCTGGGCGAGCCTGGAAGTTGATGCTCCTCCCCCTCTCCACTGGAGGCACTCTTTATCATGACTGGTGAGACAGGACAGAGAGCATGACACTGCAGTAGAACTGTGACATGTCAGCTCACCCATCCATGTCCTCCTCTCCCATTGGACTGACGTGACCCTCTGCAGCTTTGGGTCTCCAGCAGCATTCACGCTTGGTTTCCTTCCCTTCCCTTCTTGCTTGTCTCATTCGCCTGATTTCTTCTGGGACCACATCCTGAATAAACCACATGCATGAAACCTTGCTTTATGGTCTCACTGAAGGAATGAATGGCTGGGCCGGAGGGCTCAGAACCACAGTATCAGGAAACACTTGGGTCAATGGGAAAAACAGAATCCACCAAGACAATGTCCTACTATGAAGAGTCATGAATGGGGCCTTAGTGGGTCATGAACAGCCATCTAAGCCACCCCTGTTGGTGCTGCCCTGTGTGCAGGTGAAAAGAGTGAGGGACACGGAAGACACATAGAAACAATTAATCCAATGGAAACATCAGTCTCTGTGTCACTGATACCAGAAGAACCGAATGATATCTGGCTGTCACTACCAACAGCTATGAAAGGGACCACTTTAGATTATAGTGATTCTCAAACTTCTAATGCTGCAACCCTTAAAAACTGTTCCTCATGTTATGGTGACCCTCAACCAAAAAATTACTTTGTCACTTCATAACTATAATGCTGCTACTGTTATGAATTGGGCGGCCTCTGTGAAAGGGACTCTCAACCCCCAAAGGAGTTGTGACGCACAGGCTGAGAACTGCTGCTTTAGAAGGTCATGGGTAGGTTGGGTAGAACATGAGGGGAAACTCCTCAGAATTATAAAATACAAACAAACAGAAACAAATTTACTGATCAGAATGAGGTGACTCCTTTGAGACTATGTCTCTCAAAAAAGTAAAACCATTCTCATGGCCATGGAATCCATGTGGACTCTTTGAGACTCTATGACACAGGATAGGATGGCCTGTGAGTGTCTGAGACTGTAACTCCTTGCGGGAGTAAAAATCCCTGTCTTTCTCCCACACATAGCACGGTGGTTCTGAAGTGCGGACCTTGTGGACCGTAGCCCAACTATGTTCCCAGCGCCCTCACTTCCACAATAGCACAAGTGAGGTACACGCACCTTTGAATAACCACCCTTGGAGACCAAAAGGGCAGCACGCACCCTGGACAAATATTCACAAAAGTTAGGGAGAACTGGAAACAGAAAACCCAGGGAGGTAGTCGGATAAGTGATACTCCATTGTGGATACTGCAATCAATGAAATAATTTTAAAAATGTGTATTAATTGTAGTTTGGAAAACTGATCTGCTCTGTAGCTCCTACCTAACATGCAAGGAACTAAAAGGAAAAAGGAAATAGAATTATAATATAGGGCATCCCAAACAATAATTAATGTCCCTCACAACTTGCTGTCTTTGATTAGATTTGCTTGCTTTTCTTTTTTAAATAATCAAAACCTCTCTGCTGGAAATCTTTTTTCATCTATTGGATTACTGTGATGTTTCTACTATTTTTAATTTCATTTTTCAGTGCCTGTTACAATGGAAGTGATTATTTTACATACTGCAATATGCATGAAAAATTGCATTTAATGTGAATTACTATCATAGTGGGTAATGACTTGAACATGCTCCTGCTTGGTTTTGACAGAAATTTTGACAAGAGGAAAGGAAGGGAGGAGGAGACAATGGAGACATTTTTTTCTGAAGGGTAAGCTGTAGGTTTGGTTTGGTTTTTAGTACATTCTGGGTACAAGTAGTGAAGTTCAGAAAAATGGAGGAACTACAGTCCAAGCTCATCAAAAACCAAATTGACTGCCAGGGTCAATTTTGACTCCTAGCGACCCTACAGGGAAAGGTATAATGTTCTTGGAGTTTCCAAGACTGTACATTTTATGGGAACAGGCAGCCTCACCTTTCATCTTTGTCTAAATGTTCAAGCAACTGGTGTGCTTGAACCACCAAGCTTGTGATTGATCTTCCACATCGATTTTGAACAGATCTGGGAATTGTTACAATACCTAAAGCTGGTGAACATGATGAATTGTCTCACTCTTCTCGTGAGAGAGCCTGGTGGTAATATAGTTAGATCCTTTGCTAACGGAAAGGTTGATGGTTCGAACTCAGAGGCAGCTTTGTGGGAGAAAAATATGGTAGTGTGCTTCTGTGGGAGAAAAATATGGTAGTCAAAGGTTCTCACTCAAAAACCTGTTGCCAGAAGTCCATGTGGACTTACAGTGACTGGACAGGATAGAGTAGACCTATTCCTGTGAGTTTCCAAGATTGTCATCTTTAAGAGAGTAGAAAGTCTGGTGTTTCCCAGGGGCTGGTCGTTTCAAACTGCAGACCTTTCAGCTCACAGCACAAAGTCTGTAGGACAGGCCTTTAAGATTGTTATGAATGGGAATCAAATTGAGAGCAGTGAGGATAAAATGGTGGAAAAGTGAATGATGCCAACTCTCTTGATGACAACTGAATTATATATTATTTTTATGAACATTTTATGATGTTTAACTGGAAATTTGCATAGCAAATTATTTTCCAACTAACAGTTTACACACCCTACTCTTTCATGACATTAGCTGAGATTTCCCCAATGTTGTCAGCACAACCCCCCTCCCCTTTCATACCTGCGATCCATATTTCCATTTGTCTGGTTTCCGATTCCTTCAGCCTTCTTTTCCATATGGGGCAACTGCTGCTCTTTAGTCTCACAAGTTCATTCTTTCTGAGAATTACTGTTTCTGTAGGCCCATTGGTAATTGGCTGAAAAGTTTCCTCTAGGAGTGGCCCTGGTGGCAGTGGACTACTTACTAATTGCAAGGACAGCAATTCAAACACATATAGAAAAAGATGAGGCTATTTCTTCTAGGAAAATTAATAACTTTGGCTATCACCAGTTGGAATCATGGGTTCTTCCAATCTTTTCATTGTTGTCATCACTGTTGTCTTCGTCAACGTTTGCTTTAAAATGTTTACCCAGTATGCCTGGGACCTTCTACTGTGGTCCTGGTTCATAGGGTCACTAGTGGTATCCAGGAATCATCTAATTCTACTGGCTTTATTGAGGAGTCTAATTGAACCAATGTCTTCCTTTAGAACAAGACCAACAATTGTTTCTTAGATGGCATGCTAGTTACATAATCTGATGTGAATTGGGAACTTGAGAGGCTTAAGAGTGGAGAAGTGAAGTCTAGTCTGTCAATCAGGTCTGTATGGGCATGATCTTCTGTGGCAGTCATGTGTTTATGCTAATTTTATGATTGAAATGTAGGGGTGGAGTCTAGCCTGTTAATCTGGAGCTAGCCATTGAGTAGCCAATGAGGCCTCTATGTGGGCATAGCTTTCTCCTGAGACTTCTGGGAAATCTCACGATATTTTCCTTGTGAAGATGAGAAGCTATCTCCCCCAGTGGTTGGGAGTTAGTCTCAGAGACGATGAATCAAGGACAAGACGATATGGCAGCATCTGAGAAGTTGGAGGAGCCAGTGGAGAGACCACACAGCTTTGCCCTGATGGAGCCAGACCTCTGAAGGTAGGGCAGTTACATGGAGACCTCTGCGAGCGATGCGTTGCTTCTGCTGTTGATGGACCCTGAGCCCTGGAAGCAAGGAGCCATGTGGAGACCTCTGCCAGAGGCAGGATTCTGCAACCACTGACCTGTGACTTCATGAATCGAAAGGAGACTTTATAGACTGATTTCGGGCATATGGGTTAATATCGGAATTATGATTTTGAATTGGACTGTTCCTCTTATATATAAATCTTTTACTTATATCCATATGCATGTCTATGAAATTTGTTCCTCTAGTCTTCCCAGAGTAACACATCTTATCTTGAGGATTCTGCAAAAACCTGAATTTCATCCTTGGAGGCAGGAAATTCTCTGTTCACTCGTTGGGAGACATTTCTCAAGAGAAACCACATGAAGCTACCCTTATGCAGTCACAGTTTCAGAGCTGCAGGAACCACGAGTGGAGACAGCTGCCAGCACTCAGATTCTTAAAACGCCTGAGGATTCACAAGCCTTCCAACCCACTTGCCTGTGATCTTCTTGCATTTGGAGTCATTACATGTGTTTTGTGAGTCTGAAGAGGACTTTACAGATTGGTATTGGAGATATGAAGGCTAATATTGGACGTATGGACTTGATCTGGATTGGACTGGGATGTTTTCTCAATATTCAATTGCTCTTGTATATAAAACTCTTTAATTCACACATGAGTGTCTATGGATTTGTTTCTCTAGTCAACCCAGATTAACAAAGATGGCCAACTCACATCTAAGTGAGTGGGGTTTTAAGATACCACAATGCTAGTAAAAAAACTAAGATTAAATAATATTTATGAGCAGTGTTTTGTTGATTGACGTAGATGTGCCCTGAGACTTAGCCTAAGGAGTAGAATACCCAATAATCAAGGTAAGCACTGTCTTATTTGTGTTTACTTACTAATTGATAGAGAATATATACCACTAGTTAAAACCTATGTGAAATTGTTTACTACAAATTAGTGAGTAAACACAAGTAAACCCAGGTATTCAGTTCCTGTCAAGGATCATACATTTGAAAAGAGGCTCTGATTTAACAGGCAGGTGCTGTGGGTTGGGAGAGAGCCAGATGTCAGCCATAGACAACATGTCTGGTGTGGTGGGGGAAAAAATTGAAATTGTTCACTATAAATAAGCAAATAAATAAGTTTGTACTTAGTTTACTTCAAATGTCTAAAGAGTTTCTAGAACTGTGCATTCTATGTATTCTACACACATATGAAGGTATATGCATTTTGAAATTTGCAGGCTGTAGAAATAACAACAACCATACGAGTATTCTCTCATTTCAAATCCATATTTACCTGTTATATATTCACATTGTTGTTATTGTGGTTATGGCATGGTTAGATGTATAACTCTAACCAAGGTGTTCCTCACTACCTACGGAGGAACATGTGTCACACTGAAATCTACGGATTGCTTTTACTGTTTTGTTAACAGTAACTGTTAATCTGGAGCTAGCCATTGAGTAGCCAATGAGGCCTCCATGTGGGTATGGCTTTCTCCTGAGACTTCTGGGAAATCTCACGATATTTTCCTTGTGAAGATGAGAAGCTATCTCCCCCAGTGGTGGGGAGTTAGTCTCAGAGACGATGAATCAAGGACAAGACAATATGGCAGCATCTGAGAAGTTGGAGGAGCCAGTGGAGAGGCCACACAGCAGTCAGTCGTGCCTTTTTCTCGGTCTCTCTACTCTTACTTATCCTTTTGCCTCATCCACCAAGGTCACCCTGCCACCCATGTTCCCTGATCTTTCTTATCCAGGCTCTGAAAAGACCGTTCTCCAACCATCCCTTTCCTACTGCTACAAATCAGAAACTCATGCTCGGGCTCTTGCTAACATCCCCTTCTTCACGTCCTACCTGGCCTAGATAACCGATGCTATTAATTTTTCCAACTTGCATTTGCACAGCCACCCAGGCAATGCTGACTCATAGTGACCCTGGGTAAGGTTTCTGGGGTTGTAAATCTTTACAACAAGAACAGAACTTCTCATCTTGGTCCCAAGGAGTGGCTTTGAACCACCAAGCTTGAGGCCGGCAATTCAATGCTAACCTTGACAGCACCATCACAGCTTTTTTTTTTTTTTTTTTAAAAAAAACAAAAACTCACAATCAACACTGTTAAGACCTTAACTATATCTCAGTAGATTTTATATAATGTAAATCACTAGCGATACTAAAACTAAATAATAAAGTTAATGTTCGACTCTCCGAGTCCCCGGCATTCTCAAGGTTATGAAGCCGATTTAGAGAAAACATATACTGTATTGCCTTCAGGGGGTTCTGAGACTGTCACTTTTTATGGAAGCAGAAAGTCACGTTCCTCCGGTGGAGCGCAACTACTCACTGCCATTCGCTGGGAGTGATTCGCCTCCACGGCACTGAGTGCGGTTTTCTCTCTAGGAAAGTCTCCATCCTACTTCCTACTCCCACTCCACCTACCGGCAGTTTGCTCCGTCTTCCGCCTTTGTCTCTTGGGACTTCCGGGGTAGCTGCGCGGAAGACCCGCCTTCACCCTGCGCGCAGGCGCACTAGTTCGTTAACGCTCCAGCTCCGTGGGCCGATTGCCCAATGCCGCTCCTAGGCTCGCCGGCGCCGGCTCCTCTCGCGATACTTGCTGCCCCGCGCTGCCGGTGGGTGGCGGGTCCTTTTGGCTCTTGTTGTTGCTGGCGCTGCCTTGCGCCCTGAATTCCCGGGCCGAGCATCATGACGTCCGCCTTGGAGAACTACATCAACCGTATCCTCGGGCGGGAGCGGCGGCGAGGTCCGCGCTGTCCCAGGGCGCCAGGGGTCGGGATCTGCGGTCGGTGGGGCACCCCGCTCTGCGGGGCCTAGGGGGTGGGGGTCAGGACCCGCGCCCGCCGATTGTGCCCTGGCCCCGGGCCTGTTTTAATTTTGACCCCCAAGTAAAAGTAAGCAGAGTGTACTCATCTCCAATTCTTACTGTGTCCGATCTCGCTATTCCCCGGGGCCCACGCGTTCTCCATCGGAAATACGGTCATTTGCCATCCTGGCGACGGAGGTCGCGTAAGTGCGCACTGGCTTAATTCAGAGGCATTTTCATTGTTGGGATGGCCAACGTTTACAGACGGTCCGCACAATGAGTTTCTGCACCTTTTCCCGCTTTGAGTCTTCATTTTCCGTGTTGGTAAAATGAAAACCATGGTTTTTTTTTTTTTTTCAACGGATTGTGGAGAGACGCTCTGATGTGCACGTTAACCGTTTTTGAGGAAATGGTGCATTGGGCATGTATGTGCAGATCGGGAACAAAAGTAAACATTGGAGACTTTGAAAGCATATTCAGCTCTGGTGACCTTGGTTAGTTAGGCTCCAGAAACCAGGTCCTAAGAAATCTTATCAACAGGCTACAAAGCATTTCACATCGACTGATTTAGTCACCATCCTCTCCTCATTCTAGAAATGGAAGCGGCCAAAGAAAGTGGGGTATGTCCCGCTCAAATTCAGATTTTCTCAGCAAAAAAATAGTATCAACTACCGCACTTGTTTTGATGTACGATATATTCATCGCTCAGAGAAAGAAATTCCTCTTTTAAAAAATAATACGTAGTTATCAGGCATAATTGAAGAAGCTAGAAACCTTAATCCTGTATGTGAACAGAGTTAGTTTTGTCACCGCTTGCCTAGTAACTCACTGTTGTTTGCCAGAGTGGAACATTTCAGTTTGTATCCCCTTAAGAAATCCTCTCCTTGACTCAGTTTTCAGGAACTGTCGCTGTCATTACTTCTGATGGCCGAATGATTGTGGTAAGTAGTGGGCATTTTCCTGTTCTGCTTTGTAAGCTGTGGGGAGGGACGCATGAACCCTCTGGGGCCTGTGTGCCACAGTACACCTGCTTTGCAATTTTCTCCTCATTGAGCTCCTTGCCCAGATATGCTGCTTTTCATCCACCTACTCTTAATTTTGTAAATGTCCAGTGTGTATCACCTTGGAGGCTCCTGCTAGGAACCAGGATGGATAATTTCTTCCCATCAGGGAGCTTCTAGTTTAGTCTGCAGATGTCTGTGTCTTAACACTTCTCTTCCTCTTTCATATTTATTTTCTTCCGATTCAAAGTTTGTATAGCTGCTGCTTGGATCATAAATGATGAGAAATTTTGTATATATATTTAGAAAAAAATTCTTTACTGAGTAATATATATATATACACACACACGTATACATATAAAATGAGCATTCAAGGCTTGCAATATTTATGTGGCTTATGACTATTCCTATTCACATGAGCTATTTTCTGTAGGACAAGATGTGATGCTTAACCAATTGATTTCATATTGTCTTTGTTATAATTATTTTAGTGTGTTGGATACTGGAGAGTTGATTTTTAACTTACAGTGATCCTTTGTGACAGAGTAGAACTGCCCAGAAGGCTTGATTTTTTTTTTTTTGGTTCTTTTTTAAAAGCCAGCCAAATTTGAGAAAGCTGATGACGTCTAGCGATATGATATTGGACTTTATAAGGGTCTAGTAGCAGTCCCCAGTTGGCTTGCCTCATCCCCTAGCTTGCTTTCCCATTGGCCATTGTTCTGGCTTCTCGATTGGTCCTTATTCCAGCATGACAGCTGGTTTAGTAATCCCAGACCGCACCTCATTATCATGTGTAGTCAATGGGTTAGCTGGAGGACTTGAACTCTATGAAAGCCAGCTGATCACCAGGTCATTTCTCCCGCAGAGCTAAGTGGGTTAGAACTACCAATCTTTAGTTCACAGTCAAGTGCTCGACGACATCAGGTCTCCCCCTTGTCATAGTACAAAATAACACAATCAAAAAGCCAACCAAAGCTACTGCCTGCTTCTGTCCAGTCTATTACAGCTCCTAGTTAGTCTAGTTAGCCTAGAACTGCCCTGTAGGGGCTCCAGGGCTGTAATCTTTATGGAAGCTGACTGCTGTCTCTTTCCACTCCTTTTCCGCTGGTAAGTTAGAGCTACTGATCTTTTGGTTTAACAGGGGACTGCTTAATCATTGCGCCATCTTTTAATTTCTGAACCATCTTGGATTTCCTCCTTGATTTGAGCCTTGAAGACATTTTTTATTTGCGAATTCAATTAATGTAACCAAGGTAAAACTTACCAAGTTTGATGCTGCTTTTATGAATTTGAAAGACATTTATCTCATGGTTTTTGGCTCCTTCCCTATTTTATGTTCGTGGATAATTCATACTGTGTTTGCTTGGAAAGGTTGTAAGGCTGCTAGCTTTTCTCTAAGGCATCTGGGTGGCACAGAGTTTAGCACTAAACAAAAGAAACAAACTCAACCTTCAATCGAGTCAGTATGGGAGCAGCTGGTGGTTTTGAGTGGACCTTGTAGTTCAGAGTCCAATGTGTTGTACCCAAGAGAGAAAGACGTGGCAGTGGGCTTTTGTGAAGTTTACAGCCACGGAAACCCTCTGCCCTGTGAGCCAGAATCCCCTTGATAGCCATGACTTTGGATTGATTTATTTTAAATCTCTCTCATTTTCCATTCTTTCCTAATTCATTTCCTATAGTTTAGACCCTTATTTCCTTTAGGCAGCATGGATTTCATGGCAGCGAATTTTTTTTTTTTTTAATTTTGCTGGTTGTGATCCCTTGTTTCCATTTTTTTTACTCAGTCGGTAATTGGCTGTCACTGGTTGGAACAAAAGCAACCAGACCCTGCTGCTTATTAAATGTATATTATGTAGCAAGCACTGTGCATGTGCTACATTATTTAATCTTCAGTACAATCTTGTCAAGAATTATTACAACTTTATGATAGTTTGAAGAATCCTGCTGGCATGTTGTAGGTAACCCCTTGGGCCACTAAAACTTAGCAGTTTGAGATCACCAGCTGCTTCCTGGGAAAACAATTAGGTTTTCCGTTCCCCTGAGAGGTTACATTCTCGGAAGGGTCTGACTCTAGGGTCACTGTGAGTCACAGTCGACTCAATGGCAGTGAGTCGAGGCTCGCTTGAGCTGTGGTGCTGGTGTTGGGTAAGCATTGGCCCATAAATTAGGAGCTGCTCTTCTGGGGAATGTGAAGGCCGGGCTGCTCCTAAGAAAAGTGACCGCTTTAGAAACCGGAAGGAGCAGATGTATTCTGTTCTGTAGGGAATGGACTTGATGGCTTTGGGTTTGGTGTGAGTTAATGGTGTTTAGCTCAAATTAAAGCTGTTTGAAGTATTTGGGGAACCCTGGTGGCGGCATAGTGCTTCTGCACTGGACTGCTAGCCACAAGGTCAGCAGTTCTAAACCACCAGCTTCTCTGAGGGAGCAAAACAATCGCTTATTAGCAAATTCTGCCATTTTATATGTTATGATAACCAAAAGTTTAACTGTGGTATTGCTATCAAAGAAGGCAAAACATTAGAGAATTATAGGCAATATGTAGAAAGAATGCTATCGAGAGCATCTTGTTGAATTTGATGGAAAGGGACCCTTGCAGATTGTTTGCAATGTTTGAAACCCATAACTGCCCTTCAGGAGGGAGATGGGGCTCTCTACTTCTGGAAAGAGGTGCAGACACCCACAGGGCCATTGGGGCACCACGAGTTGGCCTTGACTTAAGAGCAGTGAATGTTTTTGTTGTTGCTTGATGGGATAGTTTTGTGTAAAACCAATGACATGGGTGTTTATGGTAGTTGTGATAATATCCTAACTAGTACAGGTAAGTACGCTACCTGTGTTTTTTCTTCCACGTTCTAGGTTATTATTTTTACTTTATTTCATTCTCTATACAACTTGATTTTCAGAACATGAAACATTACGAGTGGGGTTCAGAGACTTAATAAAACAGGTATTCCTCTTCAAGAAATGTGAATAGCATTTGAATTACTTTGTTATGTAAAGACCATTATCTTCCTTCATTCACAAGCAGCCTTCTTCCACAGAGTTGTTTCCCAATTATTTCCACCAAATTCCAGTTCTAAGTTTTTCAGGTATACTAATATTTACCTTTGGGGAGGGTTATAAATATGTAAGGCAAACAGTGTAGTTCATATGTGTGTATAGGAGTGATGTGAATTACTTTTTTTAAAAGTGGAAAATTATGTTTTCATATATATAGCAATATCACGTGGTTCACTGACCTGGCCTAAGTGCTGCTATCGTGGTCAAATCCAGACTCTACTAAAAGACCTTGAGAGGTTAATTACCCTCCCTACACCTCAGTTTTCACTTTTCTGAAGTGAGACTAATTCAGTATCTACCCCAAAGGGTAGAGACCAGATGAGACACTAATGCTATGTATCATGGGACTTCAGGAAGTTCATAGAAGGAATAAATTATCTTTTCATACTATTTTCCCATGAACTTTTTTAAGCCCTCTTGTATTTAGCCCCTCTGCCTACTACAAGGCGTGCGGTGATGCTGTTATATTGCTACAATTTGGTATGTGTCTGTCTCTTCCACCCCATCTAGCTTCCTCCCCAAATATTCACTAAACCTGTGTGTGTGCTAAGGAAGTTAACTCTTGGACTACAATTCTCTAATTTCTTTTGAAAGTTAGCACACTGGTCTGTAGTGTCCTTTGTAACTCGCCAGCTCTGCATATCTGTGTGGCACAGTCATGTGTTTTTGATCTATGTTAGATCCAAGGGAGGTATTTTGGGGCCTCATACCCTGTTGGTAGTAGTAAAGGTATATTGTTTTACGGTGAGTTTATGTTTAAAATGGGTACTAATAGGGAGTTGCCTCACATCTAAAATGGTTGTCTGGCTGATTATTATACATACAAGTAAACCGGAATAATTTTTTTCTTCTTGGGGGTTTTCTTCACAGGGAACTCTGAAGGGCTTTGACCAGACCATTAATTTGATTTTGGATGAAAGCCACGAACGAGTCTTCAGCTCCTCACAGGGAGTAGAACAAGTGGTTCTAGGATTGTACATTGTTAGAGGTGACAATGTGTAAGTAGACTCCATCTTAAGGCACACTACAATTAGACTTTTTCAGCCATGTAAAGTTAGGATCATGTATTCATTTGCATTGTTGGTGTGAATTTTCTTAAATTGTTTTTAAAGTAAGGCAAATATATTTTTGGTACTAATTTAAGAATTTACCAAATTGCTCTCTTTATAAAGTAAACTTCATTGATTGGGATTTCCATATGTCCGTAAGTTCAGTGTCCTGGATAGAATCCAGAGTGGTCCTACTCCATACCAATACTTCATTAGAGACACCTCTTACATTATTCTTGCCAAGTAGCATGTATAAATGTACCTCTAGCTGCCAAGGACAGAATTTGAAAGTGTCTTTTTAGTCTCCTTTGAGAAGTTTTAATATGTGTTCCACAGAGTAAAAGAATCCACATTCATTACTCACATGGTTTTCAAACATATGTTTTGTTATATGTTAATTCATTGACCACAGTTAACTTGTGTGACCCTGATACTTAAGCCAGTCTGAGGAGGTTTGTTTTAGTGGTACCAGAACACATGCAACTGACTAGAGCTATGCTTGTGCTGTCCAATAGAACTTCCTGGGAGGATTCTCATATCTTCATGGTCCAAAACAGCAACGACTTGGCAGGACTAGCCATGTGTTGCTGTTAGGAACTT
Organism: Nesogale talazaci; assembly: GCA_004026705.1. Taxonomy (NCBI): domain Eukaryota; kingdom Metazoa; phylum Chordata; class Mammalia; order Afrosoricida; family Tenrecidae; genus Nesogale; species Nesogale talazaci. The sequence continues at coordinate 18,532 of PVJH01019891.1, read as the reverse complement.
GAAAAATGTCTGCGGAAGAACTCTCTTTTCAAATTTATTTGTACCTACCATAATTTTAATAGCCACATATTGCTACTTGCTACTGTATTAGGCAGTGCAGGTATAGAGGCTAGGGAAAGAAATGGGGATGAGGTTTTCTATCGATTTGGCTGGCTGCCTACAAGATCTGTCTTGGCAGTCATTCCATTTGGAGGACTAAGGAAGATGTAGGAAGTGAAGGGGAATACTTTAGTCATTTAAATTTCTGACCTGGAAGCCCCCTCTAGATTTAGAATGAGTGAAATATTTGATCAGAACTAAAAATTAGTGACTTTAAGCCATTCCACAGAGATGGCTTTTAGTTAGGAGGTGTGCTATAAGAAGTGAAAAATCCGCTTTACTGTTTGAGCATATCATAAACGCTGATTGTTACATTTTCAATGATTTTGTTGCAAACTGGTTGTCATCTTATTGGGAACTTGAAATTAGCCAAGGTGGAAATAGAAGATTTGCGCCTTGGAGTCAGTAAATGTCATGAATTAGCTGTCTCCCTCTTTTCTGGAGAAAAATTTTAAACCTTTACCACGCTATACTTGTTGCCTGAAGAATGTTAAGTGATACCAAATATTTTAAGAGTAGAATTGAGATCTCGAACTTGTTTTACATTTGGGGGTGGTTGGAGGGGTCTGTCAGTTCGACATTTATCAGCTAGTAAAGAACTGACGGCTTAATGTAGTGTAAAACAAAGTTGGACAATTTCCACATTCGGTGTCTTTTTCTATGTCCAAACTCTTAAGTCTCTGCCCTCCTGTCTATTCCCTTCACTGCCATTCAGTTGGTTCCATCTCATGGAGAGCGACCCTGTCTCACAGAGTAGAACTGTGACTTTGGGTTGCTAAACCTTGGTGGTACGTTGTTGGAAGTTCAAACCTACCAGCTGCTCTTTGGGAGAAAGATGAGGCTGTCAACTCCATAAAGGTCTCAGAAACCCTGTTGGGAATTCTTGGACTTAACATTGATTTGACAGCAATAGATTTGGTTCGAAAGATTTTAAATCATCCACCATTAGTTCATTGAAGTTACTCAAATAATAGACACTTCTATCTGCCTCTTATTTTGTGCCCTCTCTGCCTTCCCCCAGCACACTCCCAGAACCAAATTGACATCATCGGTTTGGAAATTTGGGGGGTTTGTACCTATCTATAGCATGTGTGCCTTTTTCCTGTATATAACTCATGACCCAGTGATAAAGCTGTTCAGTAATATGGGTGCCTGAAATACCGTTACCTTTGGATTGAGTCTTGTGATAAAATGTGCAACTGACTTGCCTAGGATCATTTGGAGTCAGCTGAGGGCAGAATTTTGACCTTATGTGATTCTTGCAATTTAATTGGATGTTTGAAATAAAGGTACTGTTTGCATTTGATGGGTAAGATTTTTGAACCTATGAAATTATGTCAGAGATGAAATAGTTTCTTGAAATGACTCTTTTCCCTTCCTCCATCAACAATTGCAGTGCCGTCATTGGAGAAATTGATGAAGAGACAGACTCTGCACTTGATTTGGGGAATATTAGAGCAGAACCTCTAAACTCCGTCGTACATTAAGGAAAAATGATGACTGGACATCTGTAAATCTTTATACAGAAACTGATTATTCTGAAGAAGATGTGCAGAATTTTAATGAATGTGTTATTGTGAATTTTGACTCCTTGGTTCATTGTAATATGATAATGTAAATTAAAATATTTCTACATTTTGCTGAAAAAATTTGCTGTGTGGGTGTGTGGCTTCAATTGTTAATTTGCTAGCCTGATAATTTTTTTAAATTATAATGAGAATATAATAGTTTTGGGGGGGACAAAATTCTAGAATAAATCTGTACTACCTGATTTTTTTTAATGTTTATAGAAAACTTGTTATAAAGAGAAATGGCTATTGTGTAAATCCAGCATATAGTTAGCATCGATTGTGCACCACTTTCCACCAGGTGAGACAGTGAGGAGGTCTGGCACGGTGTCTTTGGCAGCCGTCGGAACCCCAGCAGTGACAGCGCTGCCCTGATGGTTGTAGTAAAGATGTGTTACACTGATAAAAGGTACAAGATCAGTGAAGGGGCAACAGATTAGGGTCATCGTGTGGACTTGAGTGTTCCTGATGAACCAGAGGTAGGTTTGATGTTACAGATGCTGTAAACATTTTAGGATGCCTAATAATTTTACAGCGGAATAGTGTAAACATTGAGACTGGATTTTATGAGGAGGATAGTACCTACAAACGTGCTTTTTTAGCTTTTGATTTTTAAAGATTGGGGAATTTCTAGTATTTCAAGTCAAGTGTTTATAAATGTGAATAAGTTAATTTTAAATCAGTGCTTTCTCTTATTCCCTTCAACTTTCTGTGACTCATTAATTCCATAAGCGATTTGAAAAGAAGTAAAGTTTCCTGGTTTCACAGGAAGTCTACCCATTGATTCTATGAGTAAGGTCACCTTACAGGAAAATCAATTAAGTAGATCATCCTTATAAGTAGGCATTTTTTTCTAAAACTACTCAGGGTCAGTTGATAACACTTAAAAAAATTATATATGGCAGTGTACAGGTTAGAGACCTTATCAGCTTGTAGGCCAAAATATGTATCTTTGTCAGAAGAAAATGAAACTATATCCATGTAAGTAAACATATTAGTAAAAGTTCAGAACCGTTGGCAAGCTCTTTTGGCCGCAACATCAGATAGTAAATGCTTTAGGCTTTGGGGGTCATAGCGTCTCTGTCACAACCACTCCATCTTGCTGTTGTACCTCCAAAAAAATACCTCATAAAGCAAACCAAAGCTACCACGAGTCCTCTCCTGTGCTTCAGGGTGGGACGTTCCTGGCTGTGACCTTACAGAAGGCCATATGGCAATTACATCAGTTTTACAAAGGGCTCTGGGCCTTTTAGTAGCTGGATTTCATTGTCTTTCATTCTTAAAGCATGGAAGGCAGATTATGGTTATTTTGGAGGAGAGTGCTTTCCCAAGTTTCCCACAGGAAAATCGCCTCAATCTCTTAGAAAACATATCAGTGAAAGATCACTGAGACTTTGTTTCATTTGTTACGAAGTGCCAGCAACCCAAAATACTGAGATCCAGAGCTGACTTGGTTAGGGGGAGGTTAGCTAGTATTGACTGTTCACTTGACTTCCATTGTTGAAGGGTTTAAAATTAATTTGGTGGCAAAGTGATGGCAGAGGTAAGATGAATGTAAGTCAAACCTCTTTTTAATTCAAAGTTGTGGCGGGGTTTTATTTTATAAATGAGCAACTTGAGCCATCAAATCAAATAGCCATCATTCATTTGCATAAGATGTTTCCTCAATTCCCTTCCCATACCCAGGCAAACACATTAATCTGTAAACACAGCCCACAGACTGTGGTGAGTTTTTAAGTGATGCATAACTCCTTTTTATAAAGATGGGTTTTCCTAGCTGATGAAGGGAAAGGATTCCCAGAATAGGAATTTTTTAAAGGTTTATAGCACCGGAGGTTTTCTAGTCCTGTAGAGTTACTGTGTCAGAAACCCACCAGGGCAGTTCTACCTTCTTCTGTAGGATTGCTGAGTCGGAACCCACTCCACAGCAGTGAGTTCGGTCCTTTGGTGTGGGCACTTCAGGGGGGGTCTATGGGGTCCTGACCTTGCTCCTTCACTCTCAGTAGGCTAGGCTCAGAATCAGTTCCAATTATGTTTTCTTTATACAAGAGTAAAGAAACCACCATTATAAGTGGTGATTCAATCAATACACAGTGTAAAGTGTTTGTTAAGACTTTTGTTCTATGCTCAGTTCCTTATTTATAGAGACACATTTTTACCTGTAAGTACATCTGTGTCTTGTAACACAGGCACTATTTAAACCCAGCGAATGAACCAAAGAAATGGTCCTTGCTTGATTTTTTTTTTTTTTTGAGGAATTTGAAAACTAGCTAACAAGGAACAAATTTTTTTTCTTTTTATTTGAGAAGATAATTTCCTAACATTTGAAAATAACATTACTTTTAGGTTCCAATTCTTATAAAATGTCCTCACATGTTGGTAATTTTGGCATAAATATTACAAATATTAATCCCAGAAAAACAAGTGATTAAGAAATAAAACTTCAATATGCTTAAAATGATTTTGTCCTTTTCATAATGTGAGACATTATAAAAGTAATTTCTAAGTGCTATTTGATAGGGAATAACCATGTCAAAGAATTGCTGCATTTGAATTATGGTGTTGGTGAAGAATATTGAAAATACCATGGATTTTCAGGACAGATCTGTCTTGGAGGAAGTACACGCAAAATAGCTGTACCATCTTTTTTTATTTTTAATAATTTTATTGGGGGCTCTTACAGCTATTACAACATTCAGTACATCATCTGTATCAAGCACATTTACACACGTTGCCACATACATTTCCAAACATTTTTCACTTGAGCCCTTGGTATAAGCTCCTCTTAAAAAAAAAAAAAAAAGGTATCTCCTTCCCCACCTTTTTTTTTTAAATGAATCATTTTATTGGGTACTCACACACTTCCCCTCACGATCCATATGTACATCAATCATATGCAGATCTCATTTACACACTTGTTGCCATTATCACTCTCAAAATATCCTCCCTCCACTTAGGCCCCCAGTTCCAGCTCCCCATATTTCCCTTCCTACCCCCCATGAACCTTTAATAATTTACAAATTGCCATCTTACAATATAGTATGCCAAGGTCTTGGGCATGTTATCAAAAGAGACCAGTCCCTGGAAAAGACCATGCTTGGTAACGTGGAAGGTTAGTGCAAAAGTAGACCATCACCGATATGAGATGACAGGGTCGTGGTAATAATGGGCGCAAACAATAATTATGAGGATGCTGCAGGGCTGGGCAGTGGTCTGATCTGTTGTATATAGGGTTGCTATGAGAACCAGCTGTTACCTCACAAAACAACTACCTACCCTTATTATGGCTACTTCAGTAGGTTTGTAGTCTGGCAAAAGGGGACACTAGCTCAATACCAAAATAAGAAAAGCCTGCACTTGCCACATGCCTTCATGAGTTCCTAAGGAAGCCTTATTTTCTTGAGGTTCCTGGATGGCGGAAAGGGTCTGATCTCATAAACTAAAATCAAGTTGGGTGGTTTGAACACTCCCAGGGGCAATCTGCTTCCAGGAGGATTACCGCCAGGAAGCCCTGTGGAGCCTTTATTTATACTCTCACGAATAACTGCCCATGAATTTACTGAAGGGCAACAGTTTGTTGTTGTTTTTCAAATTTTTATCACAGAGCAACTTATCTTTCTAGATTGTGATAAATTAAGCTAGACTGTATTAAAAATGTGTGGTGTGAATTCTAGGAGGTAGCAGTGGAATTATTCTAGGTTCAGGGGAACATTACATACATGACAGTTGTCACTTCACAATTTCACTTGCCCTCTGGCTCCCATAAATTTATAACTCACTCACTACCATCAAGTTGATGTCAACTCATAGAGATGCTATAAAACAGGACAGAATTGCCCCTGTGATTTTGTGAGACTCATTCTCGACAGGGTTGGAATGCTCTGTCTTTCTCCCAAGGAGCAGTTGGTGCTTTTGAACTACTGACCTTGAGGTTAGCAGCCTGATGCGAAACCACCACACCACCATTCTCCATGAGAATAGAATCTGTAGATTATAAGGACTTCAGAATATGTAGATGTATATACTCAAATTACTGTGTTTAACAAATACACTGTAAGACTAAATTCTCTTCTGTGGCAGCCATAGCATACTCTTGTCTAGTCTGGGTAGACTAGAGAAATTCATAAACATGCATGTGTATATAAGATAGAGGTTCATATACAAGAGGAATGGAACATTGAGAAAGCATCCCAACCTAGTCCAGTGCAAGTCCAAAAGTCTGATATTAGCCCACATGTCCAATACCAATCCATTAGTCCTCTTCAGACTCATGAAGTGGCTGAGCCCCAGTGGCGTAAGTAGTTGAGTGTTGGACTGCGGCTCATTGGCTTGGTGGTTCAGATCCAGTGGCGGCTCTCAGGAGCAACACTGGGTAGTTCCCACGACCACCAGAGGGCAGTGATTGGCTCCCCCCAAAATTAAAAAAAATATTACAACTAGAAAGAAAAGAGAAGAAACAGACTCATGAAGCACATGCAATGATGCCAGGACAATCACAGGCCAGTGGGTGCAGAGTCTTGTATATTCAGTGGTGGTAGAAGCATCTCAGTGCTGGCAGGGGTCTCCTCATGGCCTCCCAATCATCTCAGCACTGGCAGGAGTCTTCACATGCCTTTGCCAGTCCCAGAGGTCTGATTCCATCAGGGTAAGCCCATGTGGCTTTTCCTCTGGTTCCTCCAGGACTCAGGGTCTATCAGATGCTGCCATCTTGTCTTGTCAATAGAGTATCTCCCGTGTCTGAGTTGATGGTCCCTCATCTCCACAGGGGAAATATCATGAGATTTCCCAGAGTTCTCAGAGAAAGCCACGTCCACACAGAGGTCTTATTGACTATCTCCATATTGACAGGCTGGACTCCACCCCACACTCTTAATCAAAGTGTCACCAGAGTACATGATTGCCACATCTTGATACAAGGAGTTTGAACAGATGAGCCTCACACATAGAAACACCTTGTCATCAAGTTGATTCTGACTCTTAATAACCGTGTAGGATAGGGTGTAACTGCCCCTGTGGGTTTTTGAGACTAACTCTTTACTGGATGGAAAGCCTCTTCTTTCTTCATAGCAGCTTCTGGTGGCTTTGAAATGCTATGAAATTAGCAGCCCAGCACATGACCACTACCCCATCAGGGCTCCTTCACATAGAGGTCTTCCAGTCAGTTCCAACTTAACAACCTTGTGTACAGCAGAGCAAATATTGCCCAGTCCTGGGCCATTTTCACGATTGTGCTTATGTTTCAGTTCATCAATGCAGCCACTCTATCTACCATGCCACCCTGTCTGAGGTCTTCCTCTTTTTCTCTGCTACTTCACCAAGCATGATGTCCTTCTCCAGGTATGGTCTCTCCTGACAACACGTCTGAAATGGGAGTCAAAGTCTCTTCATTCTTCCCTCTGAGGAGCACTCTGGCTGTACTTCTTCCAAGAGAGAATCGTTGGTTCTTTTGGCAGTCCCTGGTATTTTCAACATTCTTTGCTGCAGCCACAATTCAAGGGCTTTGCATCTTCCTTCTTATCAATGTCCAATTTACATATGCAAATGAGGTGACTGAAGATACCATGGTTTGGGTCAGGTGTACCTTAGTCCTCGAAATAACAGCCCTGCTTCCCAACACTTTAAAGAAGTCTAATGCAACAGACTGTACAATGCAGAAAACAATGCAATCTGTCTTTTGATCCGACTGCTACTTCCGTGAACAGTGACTGCAGAACGAAGCAAGAAGTCCTTGACAACTTCCAGCTTTTCTCTGTTTATCACGATGTTACCTACTGATCTAGTTGTGAGGCTAGTGGTCTTTACATGGAGCTATAATCCATACTCACGGCTTTAATCCTTGATTGTCATCAGCAAGTGACCCAAGTCCTCATTTCATCAAGAAAAATCATTCTGTCATCTGCACATCAAAGGTTGTTCATACATCTTTCTCCAATGCTGACACTGCATTCTTTTTCCTAGGATCCAGTCTCTGAGGATTTTCTCAGAATAGTTTGAATAAGTATGGTGAGAGGTTCCACCCTGATGCATACCCTTTCTGATTTTAAGCTGCAGTACACACTCAGTCTGTTTGTACAACTGCCTACAGCTTCCCGTGAGCACAGTTTCGTGTTCTGGGCATCCCGTTCTGCTCAGGTTGTTCATACTTTGTTATAGTCCACACAGCCATGGCATGCGGTAGTTTCCATCGCTAACCTCAGGAGTAGAGAGCCTATGCTTTCTTTATAGTCAATTCTTAGTCTGGAAGCTCTGCTGAAACCTGACACTTTGAGGGACTCCACTTGCATTTGAAATAACTTCAAGTAACACAGCAACATGCAAACCACTGCTGTATGACAAAACTGACAGACAAGTGCTAAGGCCCTCAATTCTGGCCTTACATTCTATTGTACTTTTCAATATCTCATACTATAGAATTATCTAAAATTTCTTTTTACTAATTAGAGTCTGATTTTTCTACCTGGAGCTGCTGTCATGTTTTTTTTTGTTATGGACAAATTGGATAAAAATTACCTTCTGTGTTAAGTCTGAAAGAAGGGTTGTCAAGAGGCATATCCATCTAGGTTCATGCTCATCCATTAAGTAGCCTTCTTTCAACTACCTGCAAATTCATTTAAGTGCTAGAGATCTAGGTATGTTCCCAGGGGATAATTTGTGAAGCTTGGTGCTTTGACATGAAACTATGATCCAGGAGACTTAGTATTTGTGAATCGCTGCTGCCTCCTAGTGATCACCATTTCCTTTCTGACTCTCCACAAGCTTGAAACAAAACAAAAGACCTTTTGGTTTCTGTGAGAAATATTTGCCACCCCATTAGTACCCACCAGGTTGCTACACAGAACAGGGAACAACATTAACATGTGTTTGTTTGTCTGAGGTTTGTATCTACCTAGCACTAACACCGAATCACCTTGACTTAGATTCATTGTCCAAGGTCATGAAAGATTTCTTTTTACTATTCTAGGACCTGGTGTATGGAGGTTGGAATTGTTTAATGCAACTAGAAAGTGTATATTTATTTAAACTTTTATTGTGAATTAAGTGGGATTTACAGAGCAGATCATAATGTTTGTATTCTGCAACTGTAACAATTCATCAGCACTCCCATTAGCTTGCCTTGCACTGCCCCGTCCCCTTTCCCCATTTCCCTTCTGTTGGATATCATCTTCCTCTTCACCAAGTTGACATCTCTTTACTCTTAGTACTTCTCCTTCCTCCTCTCCTCTCTCACTCCTGGTAGTCATCAAAATCTGTTGCTTTTGGTGTGGTGATTATTACAATAATTATAATAATAATAATAATAATACACTTTTTCTCCTTTTGTATATGACTAATTTAATTCGCATGATTTCCTCCATGTCATGAGGCATTTCAGTTTCATCATTAGTCTTTAAACACGTAATATAATATTCCATCATGTGTATGTACCATAGTTTGTTTATCCATTCTTCCACTGGTGGGCCTTTGGCATTTCTTGCTATTGTGCATAGTGCTGCAATGAACATGGGCATGCGTGTATCTGTTCATGCTGGGTCCCTTGTTTCATTGGGTATTGCTACATTATAAGGTGTTTCTATTCCCAATTGAGCAAGTGCCAGAGCACCTGTGACAGTGATTGTACAGCCTTTACAGTCCCAACAGCAGTACAGGAGGGTTCCAATCTTATTGTATCTCTCCAGAATTTATTATTTTCCATTTATCTGAACTTTTCTATCAATATCAAAATGAGCTGATGACTCTTTGTTGTTTTGATTTGCATTTCTTTAACAGTTAGTGATCTCATATATTTTTTTCATATGGTTGTGGGTCACCTGGATGTCTTTGATCACCTGTTTGTTGATATCCTCTTCCTATTTTAAAATTGGTTACTTGTCATCTGCTTCTTGAGGTATTGTGGTTTCTATAGATTTTAGAGATTAATACTTTGTCAGGTATATTATTCCCCAATGTATTTGCTAGACTGTGGGTTCTCTCTTCACTCTTTTGATGAAGATTTTTGATGCACATAAGTGTCTTAGTTTTAGAAGACCTGGTCAAGCACCATCTATTTTTTTCTTCTCTGTGTTCACTTTTCATGGTATTTGGTAGTGTGTTTATGCAATGTGCTAGGTATGTTAATAAATGTTCTCAATTAATGTTCTCTATTTGACCCCACTGTGTTCTCTTGTCTATTGTAATGGCTACACAGAACTCACAGACCAAATTCACAAGAAAAGGGCTTGATAAGGAAGCTAAGAAATTGTAATGTCAGGGAGAAATACTCTGAGCTGAGTGGTTTTTTTGGGACATGTTACACAGCTCTATCAGGTCTGCTAACAAATGCTCAGAGGGGAATATCATTCCGCGATCAGCCTCAACCCGAAGCCACTCAGCTCAAGCTCTGTGAGTCAGCATGCTCCACTTCCTACATGTACAGAGGCACCAGTTATTCCAGTCAGTCCCAAAGCACCGGCTCCCCTTCTGTGGGTCAACAAACACAACTTCTGTAGTTACATGCCTAGAGGCTCCAGCACAAAAGGACTCGGCTTTACTTACTCTGTGGGCTTGGAAAGTCACCCCTCTGTTCCAGGCGCTGCCTCCTGGTTCTGCCACTGCACCTTGGAGGGGACGGCTGCGCTCTGCATCCAGCAGGCTCACTGCCCAGGAAGCTTGTGTCCAGTGACTGCGTTCCACTCCTGGATCATTCAGATAATGAAACCCCTCCTCTTCTTTCTCAGAGGGCTCATTTGCTACACAGCCGGACGGCATTTAAGGGAATCCTGTTTACAATTACTCACAGGTGAATTTTTTGTAACCCGAACCCTAAGCCTTAATACAGGTGAATTCTATCAGTATTTCCCCTGCCTTATTACTAGACCCATTCAGGAAAAGGTCATTTGGCATGAGATAATTTGGGTAGCAGAGACATATTGAATAATTAATTACCCCTCAAGTAGTAGAAAGAAGATGTTGTGAGAATGATGATGGCAACAGATGATCAAATGTGCTTGACTCAAAGGATATATGTATGGATTGGGATGAGAGTTGTCTGTGCCCCCAATAAAATGATTTATAAATAAATAATTCATAGCCTCATGCACTAGGGAACTTAAGTTTGCCCCTATTTTCCCACTGGTATTTAGGCCCAGTGTTCATATTTATATCTTCAGTCCATCTTCAGTTGTCTCTGTTACATGGAATGAGCTATGGTTCTTGTTTCATCCTTCTGCAAATCAAATCTAATTTGCCAATACTTGTTGAGACTATCTTTTTCCTACTAGATAATTTTTGATTCTTTGTAAAAAATCAGTTGTCTATAGGAGGTGGGAATTATTTTGGGATGCTGTGTTTTATTCCCCTGGTCAGCATAGCTATCCCTGTACTGGTCCTAACCTGTTTTGGCTACTGTGATTGTGTATTAGATTTTGAAGTCATGAAGTGATAGGCCTCTTATTTCATTGTTTGTCCTTAATGGTACTTTACTTATCCTGAGTCTCTTTTTTTTCCATAGAGTTAGTGATTCGTTTTCCCACCTCTTTAAGGAATGATGCTGGAGTAGAATGGCATATTTTTAAATTGCTTTCATAGTGCTGACATTTTCCCAAGGTTAAGCCTTTTTATTCATGTATATGGAATGTTCTTCCATTTATGGAGGTCTCTTTTGGTTTCCTGTAGCAGCATTTTGCAATTCTTTTTTGTACAACTCTTTCTCTGGTTAGGCTTATTCTTAAATTCTTCAGATTTTGGTTGGCTATTGTAAGTGGCATTGTTTTCTTGATTTCTTTTCAGAATTTTCTTCATTAGTACACAGGAATCTGAAAGATTTTTGCCCAATGATCTTGTACTCTACTGTGCTGCTAAGTTTCCAACAATTATATGGTTGATTCTTTGAGGTTGGCACCTATGATAGTTAGGTAGTTCTGTGTCAACTTGAGGGGCCAAGATTGTCCCGAGATGTGATCTAACATAACATGCTCAACAATGTGACAAAGTCTTCAGTTAATCTGGTCATAGTCTTGATATCATGGAGGGAGGTTGCATGTAGGATATGACCTATCCTTCATGTCAGTGGAAGATGATAGTGTATGGAAGCTTATTTCCACTGCTGGATTTGGATTCTACCTCTGGTTCATTGGCGTTCTGTTCTATTGCCAATCTCAGATTCATTCAGCTCTGCACCTACCAGCCTGGGAATTTAGAAGGAAACAAAGAATAACAGGATGCAGTTTTTACCTTCAAGAACTCAAGTCTAGGGTGCAATCATCTTCTCTCTAAGGAAATACTGACAACAGGGTGGAGTTATGTAGTAGATGCTGTGAGAGCCCATAGGAGAAGCGTTTAGAGTCAATCATGGATAGCTAAGTGAATAGCCTCATATAATGCTAGTAAGTTCCTGGCTTAGGAAGATCTGACTTCAGGACCTGCCTTTTTTGGGGGGGATGGGGAGTGGCATCACTGCTCTCCGGTGATGGGAGTACGAGGCCCAGCCCCACTGCTGGAATTGGACCTCCGTGCCAGTGGGCCGCAGTCCCACGCACAACCACTATGCCACCGGGGCTCAGCCCACAGGACCTGCCTTTTATTGCTAAGTACTTTTACTGGCACAATTGTACCAATTGAAACAGTTGAACAGATCCTACTAGTTCTCTCTTAAAACACATTCATCTAATCCGTGGCCTTTGTGCCAATTCCAATTTATAGCAACCCACCCAGGGCAGAATAGAACAGTCTTGTAGGGTTTCTTTTTCTTTTTCTTTTTTTTCTGCATTACTGTCCTGGTTGGAATAGGAAGCCCACCCTTGCTCCTGGAGAGCTACTGTTGGATTTGAACCATCAACTCTGTGGGCCGCAGTCCCACACACAACCAATGCGCCACCAGGGCTTAGCTCATCTTCTGGGATTTTGTAGGCTATCATCTTTATGGAAGCTCACTGCCACTGAGTACATGGCAACTCATAGTGCCCTAAGGGACAGGGTATAACTACTACTGTGGATTTCTGAGATAATTCTTGCCAGGAGTAGAAAGCTTTATATTTCACTGTGGAGTGGCTAGTAGTTTAGGCCTGCTGAACTAGCAGATCACAGCTCAAATCTTAAACACTATAACTTCAGGGCTCCCCTTTTATGGAAGCAGAATACCATAGTTTTGTCCCATAGAATGGCTGGAGGGTTTGAACTACCGATTAATAGCAAATGGTTCAACCACTGTAACCCCAGGATTCCTTAACTCTTGTTAAGTGCCCACATTTTCTCAAACTTTAAAACTGAGAAGTCAGAAGAAGGTAAAGATAATATTATTAGAAAATGTGTGAGACACTGAATCTACAAATAGACAATAGAATTCGGACCGGCAACTTTTGTAGGAATCAGCCAGGGAAATAAAAACCCCACCTATGCAGTGATTGGCCAAGAATGGTCAAAATGTGATCAATGACTGCCAAATTCAAAGCAAACTTGCTGTTGTCGAGCAAATTCTGGCCCACGGTATCCATGGGCTCTCATGATCATCAATATCATACATACACCAGTATTTTTGTACCCAATCCTGTCCTTATCTGTTTACTTAAAGAAGAGAAAAAAAATCACTGCCATGGAAACTTTTCGATCCATGGAGACTCTGAGATAGAGTTGTGAGTTTTCTCTGACATTGGCTCTTTAGAAGAGGAGAAAAACTGTCTTTCTCTTGAGGACTGACTGGAGGAATTGAATTGGACATAGGGAAAATGTCTACAAAGTAGATTTGACATCTGGAATGCAGGAATTCCAATGATTGTTAAAGAAGAGTTGTGACCACCAGGGTAAGAGTCTGAAGGTAGGAGGGAGGGCAAGGTCCCAGGAAAGGATCCCTTTATCCATACAGGAGCAGATACCAAGGGCTCAAGTGTGTATTTGAATGACCCTTTTACCACGAGGGCTTCTTCAATGACTGAGTTTCCCTCTTTCCTACCTCCTTTCCTCTTCCCCCGTCCTGACCAACAAGCATCATTGGTTCTCACTAGGCTAGCAATCCTTTGGGACAAGCTTTTCCTGTCAGTTATCAAGAAAACCACATGGGTCTCAAATTTTTGGTTGGAGATCTGGGTTTTCCCTTGCTGCCAGAGACAGGATGTCACAGATGATTGTGCCGGCAGTTCAGAAGTTGTCACTACGCCAGAAACGTTTGGATGGGTAGTTAGATTGAACTGTTGCCATCCCTAGAGCATTGATGGCATAATGGGGCACATTGGGCTGCTATCTACCAGGTCAGCAGCTGAAAAACACCAGTCAGTCCTCAAGAGAAAGACGGGTTTTCTCTTCTCCTCAAGAACCACCATCTCAGAAAATTCGCAGCTCTGAGAGTCTCCATGGCAGTGATTTTTTTGCATCTTCTTTTAAGTCGATAGATAAGGACAGGATTGAGTGCATATCATGGTGTATGCATGATAATGATGACCATGAACCCCCACTGATACCATGGATGAAATCTAAGTAGGCAGATCAGTGAGGGGGGGGCGGCCGATCAGATGACCGCCGCAGTGAGTGGGAATACACTGCAGGAGAGTTGGAAGGAACTCTGGGGTTTTGAGACTGGAGGAATCGAATTGGACATAGGGAAATGTCTAAAAAGTAGATTTGACATCGGGAATGGAGGCATTCCAATGACCGTAAAAGAAGAGTTGTGACCACGGGGTAAGAGTCTGAGGGTAGGAGGGAGGACCAGCTCCCAGAAAAGGATCACTTTCACCATAGAGGAGCTGATCCCAAAGGCCCAAGTGGAAAGCAAATGTTTTGAGAATGACGATGGCAACAAATATTCAAATGAGCTAGACACACTGGATGGATTGTGATGAGTTGTGAGAGCCCACAATAAAATGATTTTAAAAATGAATTTAGGGGCTGAGCCCCGGTGGCATAGTGGTTGTGCGCGGGACTGCGGCCCACTGGGTTGGAGGTTCAATTCCAGCAGTGGGGCTATTCCCACCACCGGAGAGCAGTGATGCCCAAAAACAAAACAACAACAACAACAACAACAACAACAACAACAAAATGAATTTAGAAAGAGAGAAATTAAGAAAGAAAGAAAGAAAGAAAGAAAGAAAGAAAGAAAGAAAGAAAGAAAGCCAATCTAGGTTGAAAGTTTCAGTCAGGAAGTCCTTTCTTGAAAGAGGAGTTATTGTGTGTGGAAGGGAGTTAATTTCCATCCAAAGGCTGGAGATCTACTGGGAGGTCTGTGTGTGAGAATCCCAGCAGGGATGCCCCGACTGTGGTCATAAAGAGGCTGGGTGGAGAATTTGACGTTGCTTGGCAACCGAGGCCCATGCATAGTGTGCATCTCCAGCTTCCTGAATGGTTTTCTGCCTCCTTGGATTCTGTGTCTAACTGGATTTCGCTGGAGAGACCCTGAAGTTGGGCAGCCAGGTGGAGAGCCATGGGCCCTTAGGGATTTCCTGTAGAGCTGGGCGACAGCCGGAGGACTGCTGCTGGCCCCGCCATGAAGAAGCTGCTCAGTATCTGGCGTGGCCCCCGCAGCTGCGGGCCCTCGGACCTTCAGATAGGCGGCACCAGCAGCCAGTCCCGCTCCAGTCGGCAGCCACCAGCAGGCTATAACCTTCGAGACAAGGATTTAAAGAAAATCCATCAGGCTGTGTCAGTGGGGGATTTGGAGAAAGTGCAGGAGTGCCTTCACATCAAGAAACACGATGTGAACATGCGGGACAAAGCACACAGGTGACCAGCAGGTTGTGCAGGGCAGTACTGTGGAGGGGCCTGTAAGGCCCGTGGGGCTTTCATTCTGAAACAGGCATCTGAGGGAGACACCACTCTCCTGGGTGTCATTCCCAGTCCCCTGAAAGGGTGTTGGGTAACTTTTGGCATAGGGTCACAGTCCCACATTCAGCTTTTTATTTTATTTTTAAAGTACAGAGCTAAGTAAAAAGAAAAATGCTTCCAAGGTTCCAGTTCGTACCTGGATGAATCTATTCCAACAAAACGTGTTTAAACACCTCTCTGTCATAAAAGATGGCTGAAACCATTAAGTTGTCTTAATCTTTTAAATTACCTTAAAAAAAAGTTCACTCAAAACAATAGATGGTGAAGATACCTGCTAGGCCAGTTTAATTAAAGGCTTTTAATTAAGGCAAAGAGTTCAGCTCAGAAGATTAGGGGATTGCTTTGGGGGGTGAGGGGAGGATAGATTTTCTCAGCACAGGAGGAGAAATTTGAAGATTGCATTATTGCAAAAAGGTCAGCAAAGTTGCACTAAGCAATTTTCTTTTCCCACGTACAACTACATCCCTGCTCATTCTTTGAGTGCAGCAAGGACTGTGACAAGAGCCTTTCATCAGAAAACCTCACCCCACCCACCCCAGCCACTCCATCCCGCCCCTTCAGACCTCTTTTTGAATCCCTGAAAGCTCCTGAAGTGTTTTGTTAGGTGTACAAAAACCAAATTGATCAGAGTTCTTCAAAGATGGGTTAGAGAGGAGGAAAGATAGCTTTCAGACGTGTATAGACTTAGATGGAAGATGTACTGAGACACAATAGCTTTACATTTTGATATATTTTTTTGTTTGTTTTTTTGGGGGGCATCACTCTCTCCAGTGGTGGGAGTAGGAGGCCCAGCCCCACTGCTGGAATTGAACCTCCATCCCAGTGGGCCTCAGTCCCGCGCACAACCACTAGGCCACCGGGGCTCAGCCCACATTTTGATATTTTTAATAAAGGTTTCCATTGTGCTATCTGACACTTTTTGACTTATCCTCATGCTTTCCCAAATAGTTGAGGTTTTAAATGATTTCTGCCCTCCCTGATTTTGTCTACTTCTCCCAAGACTGTTATCTCTATGGGCAATAATCCCTTTTACATACTTTTGTTTGTTTGTTTTTTTGAGGTAGATTATCCCTATACCCTCCAAGATGAATAAGAAAATAGTTGAGGGAACCATTGAGAGAAGTGTTTAAGATTTTGAGGCTTTGAGATATCGAGCAAAAACTTTAATGTGGATTACTTTGAAAACTTTTTTTACTTGCAAAAAACCTACCCATGAACATATACTGCAAAAACAAAACTACTTTTACATTAAGAAATGAAAGTAGATGTTTTAATATCAGAAAATATGTATGATTTATGGCTGCTTTACAAGCTTGTTTGGGGAAAGTTTTGCATTCACAGTATATTACAGTTTTTAGTTGTCAATTCATAGGAACCGCTATGTATAACAGAAGAGAATATTCTTCAAATTGTTAGGTTTGAACCCAGTGTTGCTACCATGTCAATCTAGCTTCTTGAATGTCTTCCTCTTTTTTTCTAACATTCGACTTTACCAAGTATGAGATCTTTTTCTGATGCCTGGTCTTTCCTCATAGTATTTCCATAGTACATAGGGGAAAAAAAAAGTGTCAGCACCCTCACTTCGAAGGAGCAATCGCTCTGTGTTTTCTTTTTTCTTATAGTTTTTTTCTCTGTCTTTTCTAAGACAGATCTAGTTGTCCTTCTGACAGTCCATTTCAGTATTCTTTGCCAGTATTGTAATTCAAATGCATTGATTCATGTTTAGTATTCTTTATTCCATGTTCAACATTCACATTGATATGAAGCAGTTGTCCCTTGGGTCAGGCACAATTTAGTCCTCAAAATGACATCCTTGTTTCAATACTTAAAAGAGACTGTGTGCAGTAGATTTGCTCAAATATAGTACTTCCTTTATTGACCATTGCTTCTATGAACATTGGTTGTGGATCCAAGCAAGATTAAATCCTTGATATCCTCAATATTTTTTTACTCATTTCTCATGGAGTTATCTGTTGGTCCAGTTATGAGGAGTTCGGTTTTCCTTACCCTGAGCCTGGGATTCCCTAAAGGTTGCTGTGTTTGATCTTTCTCAGCAAGTGTTTAAAGTCTTCCTAAGTTTTCGCAAGTGAAATTTGCTTACCATAGTGGTTAGGTGAAAACATTGAAAGGATACAACTGTGACACACATTCTTCCTGATTTTAAATCACTTGCTATTTCTGTTTCTATTTGAATGAATGTCTCTTGGTTCATGTACCACATGAATACAATGAAGTGTTCTGGAATTTCCATCTTTCTCAATGTTATTCATTGTTTATTATGATCCACACAGTTCAGTGTTTTTGCTTCTTTAATAAAACACAAGTCAACACCTTTCTGGTATTCTTTAATTTCAGTCATGGTCTATCTGATATCAACAGATCTTACATCCTTTTTGGGCTCTCTTAAAATCTGGCAGCTCTCTATCAATGTACTGCTACAACCGTTGTTGAATCATCTTCAGCAAAACTTTACAGATGGCATTAATGCTATTCAATCATTTCCACTTTCTCTGGACTCACCTTCCTTTGGAGCAGGCACAGATATGGAACTCTACCAGTCAGTTGTCTGGGCCGCTGTCTTCCAAATTTCTTGGCATAGATTAGTGGGTGCTTCTAGAGTTTCATCATTTTGTTGAAAATTTGGTAGTTTGTCATTTCCTGGAGCTTGGTTTTATGGTGTATACCTGTAGTGGATATTAGAATTTCTCTCAAAAACCAGGAAATTCTTTTTAAGGCCTTTGAAATCCTTTAAGGCTGTTGTCTTCACCTGGAATTCTGCCCTCTTTATCCCAGACATCCACCTGACTTGCTTTCACCTTCTTTAGGTCTTTATTCCTTTGTTATTGTATCAGTAAGACTTCCCTTGACTTTTATTTTAACTACAATTGCAAGCTTTCTTCTCAAATTTTCTATTTCCTTCCCTGCTTGCTTGATAGTTTTTCATGAACATTTAACATTTTCTGATGTACTGTCGATTTTTCTGACCTTTCCACTCCTAGGTACAAATTTGCAAGATCAGATTTTCTTTGTTGATTTTGTATGATTTTTTTGGGTACACAACTAAGATCCTACCTGAAACA
>PVJH01019890.1:30047-41913 GCA_004026705.1 Nesogale talazaci | reverse complement strand
CTAAGAGAATACGAATACCAGACGAAGGGTGCAGGAGGGGATGCACACTGTCCGTTAGGAGCCTTCTGCAGTGGCTAAGACCTGGACTGGAGCTGTGGCCTCAGAGATGGACCGAAAGAGACCAATGTGGCCTCTTTCAGAGAGGGTCCAGCTTTCAGAGATGGACTTGACAAAGCCCCTTGTGTAAGCGGAGAGGAGAGGAGTCATCAAGGATGGAGGCTTGCCTAGCCAAGACAGGTCCCAGGAAAGATGGGTAGAAACAAGCAGGTGTGGGGAAGGATTGATTGATTTATTAGTGTTTGGGGCATGATAAGGCTGAGATCTCTGGGCAGAGTTCGCAGAGACCATCATCCATTAGAGTCTGGAGATACAGGAGGAGGTCAAGGCTAGAGGGACAACTTGGTGGCATCAGAGGCCCATGGATAGTTCGTGAGAAGTCATGAGAATGGATGAGGTCACTTCCTGAGGATCATCAGCAAGGCAGGCTGGATTTGAAGCCAGAAAAAAAAGGTGGGGGGGTGGGGGGTGGGGAGGGAAACAGATGCCTAAAAACAGTGTGTCTGAGAAGGAGGTACTGGTGACTGTTCTTGCCGTGCTTGGTGACATTGGGTCAGTACTGACGCCTGTGGACAGCAAGCCTGTGGACAGCCGAATGAAGGGCTGCTAGCCTTGAGTCATTCCAGACTCTCCATGAAACAAGAAGACACAATGGACCAAAGGCACTCTCTCCTGAACCCATGATTACTGTTTAGCAATTAGGGAGAAGGCACTGGCCGGTGTCTTATCATTCTCTGTGTTTTGCAGGGACTGAGGCCAGCTTTCCCTCCCCAGACTGCCTTCTAATACATTGACAAGAAGCTGTACCTGTCCCGGACTAAGGACGCAGATTATTTTCTCCGTGCCATCTCACGAGTGAGAATGCACCCGGTGCCTGGCACGTAACTATTGGTAAAGGAATGGCGGGATAGTCAGCGAGAGGGAAGAGTGCTTGTTCTCTTAGCTCTTCACCAGCCTTTTCTCTGCAAGTTTCATTTAGCCCCAGATTTTCATCAATAATTAAGACTGACTGTAAGAGGGGGGGAAAAATCTTATCTAGGTTCAGAGGAAATCAATTAGAAAATAAAATCACCAGACATATTTCACAATTCGGAAATAGTCGATCAATATTTTCGAAGTTCAGTAGGGTTTCTTTGTCAATAGTTGCTCCTACGGGTACAGCCTGCCTATAAGCGACCCCTCCACCCAGGCAGATATGACGTCAGCGCCCGCAGCCCCCACTGGAGGCTGCAAGAACCAGAAAAGCACATTCCAAGAGTCCATTTGCAAGCACCGCCAGGATGTGTGGGGGAAGCGGTGCCCACTGGCCCTGCCCGGTCCTGCAGCCCCTTGGAGGGCTGTTGTTTCTGCCCATTGCTGCAACCGTTGTGCTCACCCACCTCCGGGAGGGCCCACTTTCTGTTCTAGGGCAGAGCATTTTACCAGCAGCCCCAGCGGCGAGTTCAAATAGGAAAACCCCAACATCCCCATAACAAGGGATGAGTCTGCAGTAGAACGTGACAAACGAGGGGCCTTTTTTTTTTTTTTTTTTTTTGGCATCACTGCCCTGGTGGGAGTAGGAAGCCCAGTCTTGCTCCTGGAGAGCTGTTGCTGGATTTGAACTGCCAGCCCAGTGGGCCGCAGTCCAGCACACAACCACTACGCCACCGCCACCGAGGCTCAGGCTACGAGGGGCCTTTTACGGTGGATCATCTGCCACTCCCCCCCACTCCCTCTAACCCCCGGCCTGGGACTATGACTTACCCGAGGCGCCGTAACCACCAGGGTAGCGGGGAGACTTGGAGCCGCCGGAGGATTCCTTCATTCGATCAATCACGTTCTCCGAAAGCTGGAAGAGCAACATCAGAAGGACATCAGTGACCCGGAGCAGGGAAAAACAAATCGGAACCTGTTCGATTACACCCAGGTACCTCTGCACTGTACCAGGATGCGCCAGGGAAGCGAGGAGGCCTCTCAGAGACACACGGCCAAGCTCAGACTCCCCGCCAGCCAGCAGGTCCTGACTCCGGCCAGGCTGCAGGGCAGGGGAGCACTTCCCCTGAGCGTTTCTGAGGCTGTCCCAGAAAGTTCCGTCCATCTCCCTCGAAGAGGCTGCAGGTCCTGAACTGCCGACCTTGCAGAGGGCAGCCCAGCACATGACCATGACGCCGAGGCTCTCTAAACTGCTAGGAGCAAGTCAAAACCCACGGGATCTTCAAGACGCACCCCTCAGAGGCCGGTCTCCCCTTTGTCCAGTGTACTGCGAAGTGCTGCCCGCGACAGAGCTGGGTCAGGGACTGCGGCGGCACCGTACACTTGCCCGTGTCCAAGCCCGTGTACAGAAGCATCAGAGCAGCAGGTGGGTTTGAGCCAAGAGCTCCATGACTGCGCCTCTGGGCCTCCTTACAGGAACCCTGCAGAAGTGCACGAGCAGGGAAGGGTGGAGCGGCTCTCCAGGCCAGAGCCACCACTGCACTGCCCCGACAGGGGGAGATGGACAGCTGGTGCTCAGGGGGAGACACACTTGTGAGAGGGTAACAGGAAACCATCCTCAGTGTCACCTACCAGCACCCTGCAAGACAGGGAGAGCTGCCCTGGGGGTGCTTCTGAGTGCAATGGGCCGTCTTTCTCCCAGGGAGCTGCTGGAGGGCCACAGCAGTGTGGGAGCCTAGCCTCTAAGTCAGGGGTCCTCAAACTTTTTAAACAGGAGTCTAGTTCATTGTCCCTCCACTCTAGTTGAAGGGCCAGACTATAGTTAAAAAAAATAAAATAAAAATGAACATATACACTGCGGACCCAGGATGAGTCGGCTACTAAGATAGCAGCAGAGGCAAAAACACCCGGCGGGCCAAATAAATGTCCTCAACGGGCGACATGTGGCCTGAGGGCCATAGTTTGAGGGTCCCTGCAAGTGGTCCACTCACTGGTCTGGACCAGTCAGGGTAGGGCTCCTCACTTCCACCTCTCATGAAGGTTTAACCACTGAATACACTGGGAACAAGCTTACCATATTTTTCAGACCATAAGACACAACTTTGCCCCCACGAAAAAAAAGTGGGAGGGAAAACGAGGGTGTGTCTTATGGTCCGAAGGTGTAGTACCCCAGAACATTTTAGTACACTGGTACCATTTGGTTCAGAATAGTTTTTGTTTTCCTGCCTTAAAAACTGGATGTGTCTTATGGTCAGGTGCGTTTCTGATTCGAAAAATGCAAGATTTCCTTCCAGGTCCCGGCCGAGTGTGTGGGAGAGAACAGGTCAGCCAGCAGGGGTTGAAAGAGGGCACTCTGGGGCACACAGAGACAGGTGTCCTTGTCCCTTTGAAGCTTGATTTCGTAGGAGCGTCCTCCGTGGACACGACATGGGACTGACAGGCAGCGTCCGCTGGGCTGCAGACAGGCTGGCTGTGTCCACGTGCCAGCTCGGCCCAACGACACCTCCTTCCCAGAAACAACACTTTCTGGAATTCATCACGGGAGTGGGAAGTGGCTGATGGTTCCAAACTGCAGACCTTGGAGGCCTGGGAGGAGGACATCCAAGTATCCGTGGCACCAAAATCGGTAATCCCCACTCTCCTCCAATTCCATGCAATCTCATGCTTCCTCTCGAGGTGATAAATGGGCTTTACTAATCCTTAGAATATCTAGCTACTGCAATGGATATATATATATGTATATAATTTAAATAGAGCTTATGTAATTTATACAAAATATGCTGTGGTGTGCCATCCAGCTGGCTTTGCCCGGGTGTTGGAGAGAATGCTGCTCCCCTGCGGAGTGGCTGGGAGATTCAAACCACCACCCTCTGGGTTAGCAGCGAAGCCCTCTGTCACCCACACTAGGACTCCTTACGTGTAACAGGCTAGTCGATACAGCTTGTGGTCTTGTAAATGCTTTACGCAGGAAGCCTGGTGGTGTAGGGGTTGCATGTGGGGCTACCTACAAGGTCAGCAGTTCGAACCACCAGTTACTCCCCGGAGAAAGAAGGGTCTTTCGACTTCCGTCAAGACTTACATTCTAGGAAAAGCACAGGGGCAGTTCCACCTTGTCTGTCCTTGAGGGCCACATTGGGTCAACATGGAGCTCATTATGACGACTACAGACAAAAGGAACTCTGATAATGTAATGGGCTGCTAACCAGAAGATCAGAAGCTTGAAAGCACTCTTGAGGGTAAAGATGAAGTTTCCTATGGCCCTAAAGACGTAAAGTCTCCAAAACTCACCTGGGCCTCTCTCCTCTGTCTTACAGAGCTGGAATCAACTCGATGGCAGGGAGTATGGCTTTATTAGTTTGATTATACATGTATAATACGATTATAGACGCTATGTGATTACGTGACATTCGCCACATACTATGTATTACTACCATTTATAAGTATGAAGCTGATTTATGTTACTTACCCATATAATTAGTTATTTTAATTTTATTCTAAATGTCAGGCCACACTAAATGAGCAGCCAACCATATGGCAAATACATTCTAATAAATCAAACAGTGAGTGCGTGCTAACGTTCCGTCTCAGGTATCAATCTTCATCCTGCAGGGCAGGAGGTCACCCTTTCTTCTAAATACCACTTCAACTACTTCCCGCCAGAATTCACACTTTGCCACTATCTACAGTACCAGTGAGATGCAAAAAGTTCCTAGGGAAATGGAATTCAAAGAGAAATGGAATTTTCCCACAGACGTTTTGAAGTCCCGCCTGTGCTTTCAGAGTGGCGCCACAAAAAGTCCCCGAGCTCCCCAAGCATTCTCAGAGTCATCTCCAGTCCTTGAACGCTGGAGGCGATGGGAGTCAGGCAGCAGCTCCTACTCCTGACAGAGCCTCAGAGAAGTGGCCCACCCCCACCCCACCTGGGCGGCCCCACTGGCCTCATCCAGGAAGTAACAACACCTACCCTGCAGGGAGGAGTCACTGAGCTGCACCAACATCTGCTATCTATGATCCACAAGGCTGGCTGGGGGCCACGATCGTGAGGCCAGGTGAAGGACGGGCCAAGGGTTCCTAGCACTGTGAGCGAGATGCCCATGTACCCCCCTGGGTCTATCTCTGGGTAGGAAACCCGGAATGCTGGGTGTCTCTTGTTAACTTTATGGTTACATTGTTGGCTGCTGACCGCCAAGGCCAGCAGTTCAAAACCACCAACTGCTCCACAAGACGAAGATGGGGCTTTCTACTCCCTGAAAGGAAGACAGCCTCAGACACCCACAGGGGCAGTGCTGATGCTACCCTGTCCTAAAGGGTGGCTCTGATTCAAAATTGACTCAGCACCAATGAGGTATTAATTTCATGGCTACTCTTTAATGACAAATTCAAAACAATCTCCCAACGCGGTCTTTCCTGAAACACCCGTGATGTAAACACATCATGCAAGAGGCACAATTCTACTTCCCAGTTGACAAACGGAATAGGGGGTGACCTCCTGGGAGTCACCCTCCTCCTTTCCTTCCAAGCATTCAGCCAGTGCGCTCTCGGTCCTTCAGAGGTCCAACCCCTGGCGGCCAGCAGTGTCCACCCTGCCAGCCCCACTCGAGGGCTGTCCATCGCCACCATTCTCCGAAGTGAGAGCCATCTGAGCTGAGCAGCCTTCCGGTGGGGTCCTGCTCCACCTGTCTTTGCCGGATCGCCTATAGGAACCACGGACGCCAGCCAGGCTGGGGGACGCCGGCCAAGCGGAGACGCACCATCTGCCATCGCACACGCTGGTTCGTGAAGCAAACTGAGCCCCGTGGGGTCCACAGCCAACACTTCCGTTTCGGCAGCCACTGGCGCCTCTGTCCTTCCTTGACCTTGGCAGCAACTGCTCTGGGAAGCACACTGGTCTAGCCACAGGCTGGCTCTGCAAGAAAAGCTGTGTCTCCCAGAACTCCAGCCACCTCTGGAATCAAGGCCAGCAGACCAAGGGCAATTTGCCTAAGTTTCCAGTATTTAAAGCAAAGAGCAGGTGGGGGGGCAGGGGGAGCCTCTCCCCCCACCCTACCCCCGCCTCTTTATACTCCAAATGGGCCCTGGAGGAAACCCTCAGCAACACTGCCCGTGTGTACATTATGCTGGCCAGCCACAGCTCACACCCAGGGAGCAGAACGGAGTGCGCTAAGAACCAGGGCTCGAAGGACAGAGGGCGAGACTGTAAGCCTGTGGACAGCAGGAGCTCGGCCAGCTGGCCCTGGCAAGCACCCCACCCCATGCCCAGCCCCGAAAGGAAAATGCCAGCAGACCAAACTCCCAGACTGCCTCATTTCCTCTCATGGTGACCTACAGGCCAAGGCAGACCTGCCTCTGGGTTTCCAAGACTGACTCTTTACAGGAGTAGGAACCTTCATCTCTCCCGAGGAGTGCCTGGGGCTTTGAACTGCTGGCCTCGCCGCTAGCAGCCCACCCAGCTCAGGCTGTGCTAGTTGTGTCATGCCAACACGTTTTTGAGAGGAGAGAGTAGAGCAGGGCACCACCTCATCTTTCCTGCCCAAAGGTAACTCAGATCCAAAGTGTTCACAGCGGAGGAACTGGCAAGATGGACAAGGCTTCCACTTCTGGGGAAACCGTGTTGGGGGTGAGGGGCGCTAAATTGCCCTCTTTAGGTACCAGGTAAGACAGAAACACACACACACCTTTCCAAATGGCTTGATCAGGGTGACTCCAGGAAACGAACCCCCTTTCTCTAGGTCTCCCAGCCCTCCTGCGCGCCCCTGTGGCACACGGTCCTGCCTGCCTGGGAGGGCACTGGTCTGCGTTTCAGCACCCACTTTCAGTTGTTTCACAAGCATGGGGGAAACCCCAACCTTGGGTGACTGGCTGGACGGTGTGTGCTAGACCGGGACCCGCAGTCTCTCTGGGGTCTGCCTGCGTTAGGTGCTCCCTGTGAGCACCCACACGACCCTAACCTACCCTAACCCAGGCCTGCCCCGGGGAGTTCAGCTGGCAGCTTGAAGGCCAGCCTGGGAAGGGTGACAAACATGGGTGGCTCTCAAATCACCCAGCGCTTTGCCCCCGCACTGGGTGCGCTCGCTCCTGGGGCTGAAGACAGCATGCCGCTGCGGGACTCAGGACTCTGGACACGCTCCCATGCACAGGGAGCGAGCACCGAAGGGTCCCGGGGACGCGGGTACCAGGGATTTGAGAAAACGGGGGTACGACAAGGCAACCTGTGCTCATGGGTTCCCATCCTTAATGCAAACCGGTTTAAGGATACACACGATGTATTATGGAGCTGGGCGGAGGGACCAGTGAGTTCCTAAGCGTCTCACCAGTCGATTCTGAATAAGACGCTCCGGTGAGGGCTTTCAAATCTGTTAACCCTTTATGTGAGCAGAAAACCTCAGCTTGCTCTGCCACAGCGGCTGGAGGGTTAGAACCACTGGCCTTGTGGTTGGCAGCCCAGTGAGGAACCACGATACCACCAGGGGACTCTCGCACTACGGAGTTATTTCAGATTAAGGGGAGACCAGGCAACCAGATGACTTTCCCGCCAACCCACACATCGGTGTTCATGTATCCATCATGTCCACAAATATGTATATATTAAACTTAAGTCGGGTGTAAGAACACAGGTTAGCGACTGTAAGACAGAGGAGGGGATTATACACCGCTAAGGCCCTCACCAAAATGCCAAGTCGGGGCCAACTCACAGTGATCCGTCCTGTGGGCCAGGGTAGAAGTGCCCCCAGAGGTTTTAAGACCGTGACTCTTCACAGGATTGGAAAACCTCAACCTCCTCCCTGGCTGCTATGCATAGCAGGGGGGAGGGGAGACCCCCCCCCCCCAGATAGCGTGGAAAAATAGAACACGGTCTAGGCAAATAAGCCTCACGTGAACTATGTCTTCCTTTCCACTGGAGCTTGTGAGGATACCAGCAAGGAAAATCTGGAAGTGACTTGTGAATAAGCTCAGCCTAGTGGCCCGTGTTCTTCGTGCCTCTTCCCCTCAGTGAGGCTGGAGCAGCAGGGCCGGCCGCAGACTGGTCTCTGCTGAAATCACCTGCTGACGTGCTCTAGTTCCAGAACATTCCACACCAAACTCAAGGGCCTCGAGTCGGCGCAGACTCAGAGCCACCGCTTTGTGGGCTTCCCAGATGGTGTTTACCGTGCATGGCCCGGTCTGTCTCTCACAGAGGGCCTGGTTATTGGGAACTGCGGCCCCATGTGGAGCCCCACCACCACCTGGGCTACCTTCAGTCCTAAATTAGGCGACCTAAAACCAGGGTCAGTGAGTCGATCCCCTGTCTCGGGACAGGGTTTCCGAGACCTCGGCTTCATGGGAGCACAGAGCCTCATCTTTGGCCCTCGAAGCAGCCAGTGAACATGAACCACCAACCGTTGTACTTCAGCAACCCAACACCTAACCCAGGCTCCTTCCCGTGAGGCCAAGAGGGAAAGTATCCTCCAGCCAAGGTGATGTGCCGAGCCCAACCCCATGGCTCTCAAGTCATTTCCACTCAGAGTGACCCTACAGGACAGGGCAGGGACAGGAGCATAGGTCAGGGCAAAGGGACTGCCCCACAGGGGTTCTGGGGACACCACCCAGACAGAAGCGGACTGCGCAGCTACCTTGTGCCAAGGGGTGGGTTTGAACCCATGACCACTCAGTCGCTGAGCCATCACGACCCTAAATGGACCTCAAAAACTAAAGTTTGAGCCTGTGACTCAAAAAGTAAAGTTTGGGCTTCATCCGCGCCATGTCTTAACCAAGTATGGCTGGCCGCCGCACTGAGAATGTGGTTTCTTGCCCTTCTGCAGGCCTTGGAAGCCCATGTTAAAAAACAAAACAAAAACCAGGGAGCAAAGGGACATGCTTTGAGCCAGGAAAAACATGACCAGCGGAGAGTCCACAAAAGACCTGGGAAGAAATCACCCAGGCCACAGCCCACGAGGGGCACAAAATGCCCATAACTTTATCTAGCTGGCGCCGGGGCAGCTGCTGCTCACAGAGAAGGCACTGTGCTCACTGCTTATCTGCAGGGTGGCCAGTGCTGGCAGGGAGACTGCCCTCCCTAGCACTGGTTCCAGAAATGCAGACTGAAGGAACATGTCCAGAGCCAGGTCTGAAGAACGGCGCTGGGTTCCACCACGCTCATCACTGCACTGCCCTGTCCTCCCCGGGGGGGGGCCTTCCAACTTCAGGTGTGGGAGGGATCCTATCACAGCTGGCTATTGATTGGCAGTCTACCCTGTGCTGTGTGCTTTCAATGCTCCCCCTCATCTAAGGTTAAGTGCGGGGAGGGGGAGGAGCATGTCTTCCTCTCATAGATAAGGAAATATGAGCGGGGGCGGCCGCCAGGCTGGAACATGCCTCATCTGAGATTACACCAGGGTTTGCTACACTCCACGGTCATGTTCTTCTTACCATGACCTTCAGGGTGGCCTTGGAGTACTCGAGCGGGCCAGAACACCGAGGCGGAGGCTGCAGGTGACTAAAGAGAGGAGTAAAGACAGCAGGGAGCAGAGCAAGGGTGGTGGGGGGAGGGCCTGAGGGGCAGCAGAGGTCAACATGGGAGGGGTCTGTGCTGCAACGGCTTCCCTGCGGATCCCTGAACGTCGTGAGGAAGAAAGCAAAGGCGGTGAGCTGTCAGTGTGGGAGTCCAAGGCATAGCAGCTTTTGTCATTGAAAAAAAAAACCGTCTAATGCTTTAAAGTCTTTCCATGTCTATCTAAGACGTGCGTGGTCAGATGTGCCCTGTTCCGCTTCATGTGATATTTCACAGGACTGTCTGTGCATGGTCCCAACCTCTCCGCTCTTCACCACGTTGGGCCACGGGGGACGTGAGGGAGTTGCAGCTCGTCTCAACCAGTGTCTTCTTACCCGAACTTCCTGGGGTGTTTTTGTTTTCCTCCCACACTCTCCTTTTCTGCACTCTGGTGTGGAACACCGGGGGCCGGAGGTAAGATGAAACAAACCTCGACATAAAACGCGGGGTTTACAGTCGTTTTTATTTGACTCCCAGAGAGCAGCGACACCCCGACAGGAAGGCGCAGCCTCAGACCCGTTTATCACAGAACGGGGTACGGCCGTCAAGCGACCACCACAGGCCCCACACAGGGGTCAACAGTCTTGAGTCTATGAAGCACGCTTCAAGAAATCCTTTTCCAGGTTCGCCAGGGGAGCGTTCCAAAAGCACTTTAAACACCTAGTAGGCTTTTAACACTCTAGTAAGCGCTGCTGAATCAACAGAGAGCAAGAGGCAGTGGGGGGGGGGGGGGGGGGGGGGTATTTTTTTTTTTTTAAAGAAAGAGAAGAAAGAAACTTTCTGAGGTCAGAATGTGGCTTTATTGACTAGGTTCAGGCATCGGACTTCGCAAAGTGTGAGGTCCCAAAAGCGGGTGCAGAGTAGTGCATTAGCGCTGTTAGTGCGGGGACACTGACATCCTAGAGGAAAAGCAAGTTGGCGGTTATAAGAGTCAAGCACGTTCAGGAAGCACAGAACCTAAGAACGAACAAAGCGAGGTCCACGGTCTCTGTCTAGACCTGGCCGTGGGGCTTCTGGTGGCCTGGAACTATCTATTTCCACCGCGGGCCGGGCCAGGCAGGCAGACACCACTGCCGAAGCACTGGGCCCTAATCCAAGCCTCAGGCGCAGGTCACTGGGTGAGGGCGCCTAGGAAAGGCAGGCAGCGAGTGCAAGTGAAGGCGAGGGGATCCGTCCTGGACCACCGCCCGACATGCACGTGGGCGCACGGACAGGCTCCTGAAAACCTCAATCCACCCTGATAGCGGCGATGGGCGCCAGAAAGGTGGGGTCTGGGACCTGTAAAAAGTAAGAAAGGACCCATTTCACAGCTGGGTCCAGGGAGGTGGGGCTCGCAAGCCTGGTCCCACCACGAGCGGGCAGTCCGCTCGGGACGAGACTGCGCGGCCCCATGCCCGGCTGCCCGCACGGCGTCCAACACGGCCCGCACACAGGACCCATCCTCCCCACGCTGGCCCCGGGTCGTGGGGTTCAGGTCCCCTTCCCGGGCGGCGCGGGGTCCTGGGCGGGGGACACGGGCTGCGGGCCCCGGGGAAGTTTGGCTGTGGGGGTCACCGGCCGAGTGCTGGCCCTCCGCCCGGCCGGTTCACTCACCCGGATGCCCTTCACCACCGTGATGTTCTCATTCTCGTCCGCCTCGAAGGTGACCCGGCGGGTGCTGGCCGTGCCCCCCATGGCTCCCACGTCTGCTCCCGCGGCGGCCTGAAGTGGACTCCCGAGCACTGCTCGGCCCGCGTGGGCACACGCGTGGACAGGGGACCGGACGCTCCCCGTGCACGGCGGGAGCAAGGCCACGACCCCTAGGAGCAAGGAGAAGGCGCCGGCCACGCGCTCCCGCCCCCTCCGGTCACGTGCCACGACCAAGAGGCCTCCCGTTGGTCAGAAGGGTGAAAGTCCCACCCCCAATAGGCTCGGCCTACCGGATTGGTTGGCCCGAACCCGGATGCTATGGCAACAGGTAGGGCTTGGCCAGGTTTCCGGAGCCCCTGAGCGTCCTGGGAATTGTAGTCTCGCTCTAACGCGTTGGGCGCTGGGACTTTCTCGCCTTACTTCTGACAGCGTAGAGGGGGTGTGGTATGCTGGGAGTTGTAGTCTTTGGCGCCGTCGATTTGATTGAAGGTGCTCAACAGACTTCACCTGTATGTCAGAAATTCTAGAAGCTTGTGTTTGAGAGTTAAAAGACAATTCCTATCCTACAGCAAGCAATTCGCTGTTTGATGTAGTAAATACATTCTCTTAAAGGAACTCTTCTTGGGCTGTGAGTAAAATCCCTCAGGCAAAACTTAGCATTTTCTTCTTGTCTCCAATGTAAGAATTAAATAGGGAAGGAGGTTGGAGACGGGTGGAGAGTTAAAAAAAAAAAAAAAAAGG
>PVJH01019890.1:0-29947 GCA_004026705.1 Nesogale talazaci | reverse complement strand
GGAGGGGGCGTGAGGGAAGGAGGGGAAAAAATGAAGAGCTGATACCAAGGGCTCAAGCAGAAAGAAAATGCTTTGAAAATGATGTGGCAACATATGTACAAGTGTGCTTGACACAGTGGATGGATGGATTGTGATAAGACCTGTAGGAGCCCCCAATAAAATGATTTTTCAAAGTAGTCAATAAATGGACTGCATTTGGCCAAGGACTTTGCCGCATCAACTATGCACTTCTTATTTTTATGAAAAGGAAATTAAAACACGATAGCATCTAAATCTGTATATGAGAAGACAGAGAAAAGAAATGATTTGTACCAAGCATTCAGATCATTTCTTCCTCACACTTAAACATCTCCTTCCACTTCAATTGCCTAAGCTAGTCAGCTAGGTCCCGATGCACTCAGGCAGAGAAATTTTTACTGTTCACCACAGGTGGTCAAACTTATTGTTATTGTTGTTGATGTTGTCATTGTTGTTAACTGCTGGCTGCTTAGTTTTGACTCACAGCAGCCGATCTAAGTGCAATGAGATAAAACACTCCCCAGTCCTGTACATCCTCACGATTGGTGTCTTGGGCCGGCCCATTGTGTAACTGACTGAAGGGATTAAAATTACCTGTGACAAAATTGAGACCGTCTATTTTTGAACGTTTTCAAGTCTGTATTTCACCTCTAGAAAACGAGTAAGTCCTTTTCGGGAGATTTTGGTGCGGTTGGTGGTGGTGTTTTATCATTTTCTAGTTTTATTTTGTTTTGTTTACTTATCCATATTCAAGGTTAACCACTCTGGGAGGCATCAGTAAGCAGATACCTGGAGTCTTTCAGGGCAAATGGATCCTCCTTAGGAGTCAGGTTAATGATGGTGCATTGGGTAAGCTACTCGCCAGCATTAAATGCAGCAAGACACACACACTGTGGCAGTATCCTTATGCCAAGGGTGACTGAAATGAAACATTTGTGAGCTTCGAGTCTATGCTTAACTATTGCTATTAGAATTTCAAAATGGAGAGGATGCTCTTTTCAATCTTTGTATCCTTGTTCAGAGCCCTCAAAGTACAGCAGGTAAGTAGCCAGTGGTCCACTCACCATGCCACAGGAGAAAAGAGGTGGCAGTCTACTTCTGGAGAGATTCTCTACTTGGAAATCCGATGGACAGCACGGCCTCTCCCATAGGGACTGCTATGCGTCAGAATCAACTCAATGGCCAGTGGTATCACTTGTCAGTAGCATGTTGAATTGTTTGCATCTCACTGTATATGTCTCCAAACTATACTGTTACTTTAGATTCGAGACCGCATGTTACTTTGTAGTTCGTTTTCAAAGAATAAAATGTTTCAACCCTTCCACTATCGGTAATTGAAAGGGCTAGGAATGATATCTTTCTTTCCGTTGGGGCCTACCCCTCCACCTATACCCCCTCATTAATTACCAGAAAGTAATTCTGAAACTTCTACATTAAACAGATCCCATGTGCTCACCCAAGTAACTAATGAGAAGGGAAGTATTTCTTGGGAGAGAGTAATGAATGAACCAATCGTTGTCTTGAAAGTCGTCATATTCTTAGAATATTAAATGAGCTCGCTCAACCAAATAAACTAAAGCTAACAGAGACCCAAGATCAGTAGGAAGTAGGGTACTTGCACTTTTTCTAAAACAGGAAGAAGACCGGTGAATATCCAACATTCTTCAAATATGTAGCATTTCTAACTCAGGGTATCATGTGCCTGTCCGTTTGCTGTACTGTGGCGGCTTGTGCATTGCTGTGATGCTGGAAGTGATGTCTGAGGCTATGTCAAATACCAGCAGGGTCAGGCATACTGAACAGGTTGCAGCAGAGCTTTCAGGCTAAGATCAGCTGGTGAAGAAGGAATAGGCCGTGCACTTCAGATGAATTTGGCTCTGAAAAGCTTATTCAGTGTTCCCAAACCTTGACAGAGGCTGAAAAGCCTAAGCCACAGAAGCAGAACATTGTCACCAAATGAAGTGCCGGATGACCAACACTTGGCAGGCACTCGAAATATGACTGAGGAAGAACTGCCTTCTCAAAGGAGTCACCCACAAGGACTCAGGTGGCGTAAAGCCAGCCGAATGAAGCCGTCAGAACCTTCCTCTACTTATGGGGCGTGTGGCACTTTCATGTTCTCCTGTCAAATTGAGGGTGGAGTCTAGCCTGTCAATCAGGTCATAGCCAATAGTGCCTCTGTGTGGGCATGGCTTTCTCCTGAGGGTTCTGGGACCTCCTGTCTTCTTCCCTGGAGGTGGGACACACTCTCTGTTGATAAGCCAGGTGGAGCTAGGCAAATGGCAGCCAGAGCCTAAGCCACCACTGGATCCACAAGACTTTCCGTCCACTGACCTGTGATCTTCCTGCATTTGGCATCCTTGCATGTGTTGCGTGATTCTCAACAGGAATTTATAGACTGGTATCAGACATACATATGGGCTAATATCGGACTTATGGACTTGATCTGGACTGGGCTGGAATGTTTTCTTAATATAAAATTACTCTTTGATATAAATTTCTCTCTTACACATATATGAGTGTCTCTGGATTTGTTTCTCTAGCCCACCCAGACTAACACAGAACATGACTCAAAAGGAGAAGCAGCAGCTGCCATCATTAATTAATAATCAGAACTTGGAAAGAATGGAGTAAGAACCTAAGAAAATCAGAAGTCATGAAAAATAAAATGGAACATGTAAAAATCAATAGGCATTAGTGCACTGAAATGGACTGGTAGAGGCCATTATGAATCAGAAAATCATAAGGTTTACAATGCTATGAATGACACAATTGAAAAGAATGCTAAAATATTTCAAAGGATGTTTCTAGATCTGTCTAAAAGTACAATGTTCTCTGTGATACGATAATGTCTCTCCCCATGCAAGGAAATCCAATCATAACAACTATTATTCAAATTTATGCACCAACCAAAAAAACCTAGTGATGAAGAAATTTAAGAATTTCACTGGTGTTTTTCCATCTATGATTTATAAAACATGTTCTCAAGCTGCATTGGTAATTATTGGCAATTAGAATGCAAAAGTTGGGAACAAGGAGGAAGGAACAATAGCTAGAAAATAGAGTGAAAAATAAGCTAATTAAAAAGGAGTTTAGTGGGCTGAGCCCCGGAGGCATAGTGGTCGGGTGGAGGACTGCGGCCCCCTGGCTTGGCAGTTCAAATCCAGCAGCAGCTCTCCAGGAGCTAGACTGGGCCCCCAACTCCCACCAGAGGGCAGTGATGACCCCCCAAAAAAGAGTAATATAGGGCTGAGCCCCGGTGGCGTAGTGGTTGTGCGCGGGACTGCGTTCCACTGGGACGGAGGTTCAATTCCAGCAGTGGGGCTGGGCCTCCTACTCCCACCGCCGGAGAGCAGTGATGCCCCCCCCCCAAAAAAAGAGTAATATAAAAAATATGATAATGAAATACGCAAAGACCTGGAGTTGGAAAACTAACTGAAAAGGAAGAACATGCTTGGTGTGTTTCAAGTCAAAAGGAGAAATTTTCATGAAAAACATAAAATTCTTTTTTTTTAGATATAAGGAAAAGGTTTATATACAAGAGGAACAGGACATGGGGCCCAGTCCAGTTCAAAGTCAAGTCCGATATTAACCCATATGCCCGAAATCAATCTATAAAGTCTGCTTCCATCTCACGAAGTCACAGGTCAGTGGGTGCAGAATCCCAGCGCTGGCAGGGGTCTCCACATGGCTCCTCGCTTCCAGGGCTCAGGGTCCATCTTGTCCGTGATTCATCGTCTCTGAGACTAACTCGCAACAACTGGGGAGATAGCTTCTCATCTCCGCAGGGAAATATCGCGAGATTTCCCAGAAGTCTCAGGAGAAAGCCATGCCCACACGGAGGCCTCATCGACTACTCAATGGCTATCTCCAGATTAACAGGCTAGACTCCACCCCTACATTTCAATCATAAAATTAACATAAGCACATGACTGCCACAGACCACCCCTTGTTAATTTTATACTTTCACATACCTCTGTAACCATATGTAACCTTCAAATAAACAATAAAATCATACCTATACCTAATAGAATAAAACTAAAATGCATACAATTCAACGTGTCACCATCATTTAAATATAACATTCTATAAGTGAACAAAAGATATCCTGTGCCTTACAATTGTAGTTACAAAATATCTACACCTTGATCCTATAATCCAATGAAGAAATATTCCACTACCTATAAGAGTTTGCAAGCCAACCACCTCATGCCTTTATTCCCCCATTTTGGGTATCTAATTTCTATATTGCCCACTTACACCAACCGAGTGCTCTGAGGAAACAATCATATCTTTCAACGTGAAGAATCTTCATTCCAGTTGGAACCTCGTGAAGTGTGAGTCCATTAGCAAAGTCAAATCAGGACAGGCCATCCATAAAGTCAGCAATGATATGCACCAGTTCATAGACTTAAATTGCTTCTCTTCCTCTGGTCGGGTTCTGGTCAACTCAATGTGGGCTTTTCCACTTATCCTCACCAAGGCAGCCATTGGTCGCCTTCCCTTTAGACCAAGGTCCCAATAAATTCTCAACATGCCTAGCTCTCTCATGCTAGGTCATAACTTCAGACCAGTCAACCCACTCTCGTCTTCTCTATTTCCTGTGAACAAAGTCCACGGGTTTCAGTGACCAAAGTCAGCCCAGCTCTTTATTGCCGCATTTCTCCTGCTTTCACCGACAAGCAGTAAATCTGGGTGGTCACCTAACAAGCATTTCAGCCTGCCACAACTTTCCTTTAACATTCAGACCCAGAGAGGAGTTATCTTCATGGTTCCAAATTCCTTTGCTTCTGAAGATAATCACTAGTCAGGATTGCCAAGGAAATATACTCTATCCTTCTTTATCAGTCAGTCTGACCTTCTCTCAAACTACAAGTATCCTGAGTATTCCAAAAGACTGGGAGGGGCTACTTTCTTCAGAGAAGTCTTTCCAGGTGTGGCCTAACCCCATCTAAGCACAAGGTGGGGTTAATCTCTTCAGAGATGTCTTTGACGCTGAGTGCTAAACCCTCTAGAAGTCAATGCTTGGCTTGAGGTAACTGGATTTGTAAACTCTTTTCATACTTCCCAATAAACATTTCTATGCATCCTTATATTTACAATAACAGGCATAAGAGATCAGTATAAATGGCATAGTCAGAAATCAAACTTAATTCTTTTTTTTTTCACTCCAAACTTAATTCTTAAAACAGTCGAGGTCAATACTTATTAAGTTTTTCTATATCCTTATCTAAACTACAGTTTACACAAAAACATTGAATTAGTTCTCTGAAGGCATCAAAACAGATCCCTGCTTTAGGTCAGGCATTCTGACCTTCTTAATCATTGTCCTTGAGCAGAATCCCCATTTTATAAAGGAATAACCAAAGACAGCATCCAAACAAAGTAATCAAAACTTTAACTTCCCACATTGTTTCCAGAAATTAACTCAGTAAGCTGCAAGGACATATCTGACTTCTGGCTAGCCAAAGAAGTAGCAATACCAAGAGGCATAAGTCAAACATACATCTACTTTCCATCTTTATGATTTGTTCCTCTAGTATTCCACTCCTAAGGTACCCTAATGTGTTAGTCTGGGTACACTAGAGGAACAAATTTCATAGACACGCATATGGATATAAGGAAAAGATTTATATACAAGAGGAACAGGACATTGAGCCCAGTCCAGTTCAAAGGCATAAGTCCAATATTAACCCGTATGCCTGAAATCAGTCTATAAAGTCTCCTTCTGACTCACGAAGTCACAGGTCAGTGGGTGCAGAATCCCGGTGCTGACAGGGGTCTCCACATGACTCCTCACTTCCAGGCCTCAGGGTCTATCAACAGCAGATGCAACTCATCACTGGCAGAGGTGTCCATGTGGCCACCCTAGCTTCAGAGATCTGGCTCCATCAGGTCAAAGCCATGTGGTCTCTCTGTCGGCTCCTCCAGCTCCTCAGACGCTGCCATCTTGTCTTGTCTGTGATTCATCGTCTCTGAGACTCCATAAAAGAAAATTCTAAGGCCCAAGTTGTAATACTGAAGGATTCTGAGGACCAAATATTGAATATGAAGGAAGCACCAAAAAATGATGTGTGTTAGTCCGGGTAGACTAGAGAAACAAATTCATATACATGCATATAGATATAAGGGAAAGGTCTATATACAAGAGGAATGGAACATTAAGAAAGTATCCCAACCCAGTCCAAAGTCCTAAGTCCGATGTTAACCCATATGTCCAATACCAGTCTATAAAGTCTCCTTTCAACGCACAAAACATGTGCAATGACACCAGGATAATCACAGGCCAGTGGGTGCAGAGTCTTATGTCGGAAGAAGCAGCCCGGTGCTGGCAGGAGTCTCCCCATGGCTCCTCATTTCCAGGCCTCAGAGTCCATCAACAGTATCCACTGGTGGTAGAAGCATCTTCGCACTGGCAAGGGTCTCTCTCTGGCTTCTTCAGCCCCAGAGGTCTGGTTTCATCAGGGAAAGTCCATGTGGCTTCTCCTCAGGCTACTCCATTCTCCAGGAATCAAGATCAATCAGCATGCTGTCATCTCATCTTGTCAGGAGTTCATTGTCTTGGAGACTGAGTCAAATTTCTCTTCTCTAATTGGGAAATACCATGAAACTTCCCAGAATTCTCAGGAGAAAGCCAGGCCCACACAGAGGCCTCATTGTCTACTCACTGGCTATCTCCAGATTAACAGGCTAGAATCTACCCCTACATCTCAATCATGAAATTGACATCAGGAAGACATGACTGCTACATGACGGAAGAACTTCACAGTCACTGTACCAGAAATAATCAGTGTTCAACCATTGCAATAGGCAGCACATGATCAAGAATCAATGTTTTTAAAAGAAGTCATAAAGCATTAGTTAACATTGAGGGTCCAAGGGGCCACTCTTCCATCAAGAGAGTTAGTCCCTGCACACTCTTATTGCTTTAAAAAAAAAATTGAGGATCAGGCTGAGCCCCGGTGGCAAAGTGGTTGTGCATGGGACTGCGGCCCACTGGGTTGGAGGTTCAAACCCAGCAGCAAGGCTGGGCCTCCTATTCCCACCACCAGAGGGCAGTGATGCCCCAAACACACACACAAAATTTTTTTTTAATTAAGGATCCAGGAATTAAAATACTACCAATTGTGTCCATTTCAACAAGCTGTTGAAGTGCTAGCAGCACTCACTGGTCTATGACAAGAAAATTGGAAGACAGTTACCTGGCTAACCCATTGGAAGACATTGTATTTGTGCCCTTCTGAAGAAAGATGACCCAGAAGAGTATGGAAATTATCTAATAGTATTATCGATATCTTACATTGATAAAATTTTGTTGAAGAAAATTCAGCAAAGTACTGTCAAAATAGCACTACAGTGATTGGGAGGTGCCGGACATTCCAGCCATTTTCAGAAGAGGATATATGACAAGGTTTATCACTGCTTAAGTCTGATGGCTCTTGACTGAAAGCAGAGAAGACCAGAATGATGTTTATTTGTGTTTTATTGATTATGCAAATATATTCTGGAAACTGTTCATCATTATTTAAACAAAATAAGGGAATGCTGGCTGGCTTAAAATCAGGAAAGGTGTCAGCTCTGTATCCTGTCACCACGTGTATTTGATATGTATGTTGAACAGATAATCAGAGAAGCAAACACTGTAAGATTGAGAAAATGACATCAAGATTGGAATCTTCCTCCAATCTTGATGTCATATATTAGCGTTCTCTAGAGAAACAAAACCAGGACACTTATGATTAAATAGATAGATAAAGCACAAGGGAATATGACAGCTAATTAATCCACACAGCAGTACACAGGGCTCAGTTCAACTCACGTCCATGGAACAGTTAATATACAGGAAGTCCTTCAGCTCACAAGGGCTGCTGGGTCCAAGGTGAAGGAAGCAGACAGCTGAATCTTCCCTACAGCCACGCAGGCACTCTGGCCACAGGCAGCAAACAGCTGAGTGTGTCTCCAGCAATCAGCAGCTCAGGAGCCTAGCTATGCCAGCCCACATGGACTATCTAACTCTCGCAATGCAAGACAGCAGGATCTGTCTGAAGCTCAAGTGATGTATACACCAACAGCATGGCCAAGCAGGTCTCGAAGGAACCTCAAGCTCAAAGCAAGTTGGTCTGCAGGTTGGCTGTCCCACAGGTAGTGTAGCTCACAAGCTGAGAGAGAGAACTCGCTAAAATAGCTGCATGCTGGTTTAATCACCAGAGCGAGAAGGGAAGGAACGGGTAACTGAGTCATTTTTCTCTTTGCCCTCCAATCAAACTGTGACCTGATTAATCCCACAAGCTACGATTGACCAGGTTGGCAAAAATAAACCAAACTATTACAGCTCATCAACTATGTAAGATATGTAGATGACTCAATATTGCTCACTGAAAGGAAAGGGGACTTGAAGTATTTCCTGAGGAAGAGTAAAGAATGAAACCTTCAGTGTGATTGTACCTATATGCAAAGGAAACAAAAATGCTCCCACCTGGACCCATAGATGATATGGGGGGGGGGGAGAAGACAAGAGAATTTATTAAATATTTCATTTTACTTGATCCACAATCAACATATTCCATTGAGAAAATCTGTTACCTAAAACCTCTTTAAATTGTTCATGGAACAAAGATCTCCCTTTGAGAACTAAGGTGAGCATCACTCAAGCCGGGATATTTCAATCAACTCATCTGCATGTGAAAGGTGGGTAATGAATGAGGAAGAACAAGAAGATATTGGTGCCTTTAAATTATGATGCTAGTAAAAAACATTGCAAGTACTATGAGCTGCCAAAACAGACAAAACATCCATGGAAACACAGCCAGAATACTCATTAAAAGTGAGTAGGGAGAGATTTCATCTCCCTTATTTGAACATGGTATCAGAGAGACCCACCCCTGAGAAAACGCTATCGTTCTGGTAAAAGAAGGGCAGCGGGAAAGAGGAAGACCATCAGCAAGACAGACGGGCATGATGGCTGCCACAATGGGCTCAAACACAACCCCAATGGTAAGGGTGGTGCAGTGTTCTCTCAGATGCATCAGATCATTAGACAGGTCGGAGACAAGTGGGAAGCAGCTGGCAGAATAAAGCAGATGCCCAACATCAGCTTCCCTCCACAGATCATAAAGCTCTGATTCCAGAAGTTTCTAAAGTAGCCTAGAATTCAGGGTGCAGGAAGAGATGAAGAGAAAAAGGGGTGTAGGCAAGAAGAAAATGACATGATGGAATCAAGTCTCTCTAATAACAAGTGATGCACATGCTAACCTCTATGCCTACATGGGCGTGGGTTTGGTGGTGGTTTTCAGAGCTTTTACCTGCGGTTATTCCCCCTCTGGGGAACAGATTTGTCACTTTTGTGCTGATGAGACCAGAAGAGTGTAGGGTGGGCGGTCACTTAATCTCTTGCAAGAGAGAAAAGAGATTGAAAGAGTACAGAGAGAGGCAGAGACTGGGATGGGTGGATTGAGGGAGGCTGATGCAGTGGTTATGCCGTTGCGCTGCAAGCCACATAGTCAACAGTTCTAAATCACCATCAGGTCCCTGGGGAAAAGATGGCGTTTCCTACTCCTGGACACAGCTGCAGTCTCGGAAACCCACACGAGGGGGGCTGTGAGTTAGCCTTGACTCTATGGCAAGGGAGTTTGATTTGGGATTGGGTGCCGAGGCACATGGAGACCTTCAAGGACTCAGGAAATAAGAGGAAGATACAGGGAGATAAGGCTTTTCCCAGACGCCCTGGAACTGGACTTCTAGAGTCCAACCAAACCAAAGCTAAACCCACTGCCCTCAAGTTGATTCTTAGAGCACAAACACTCCATAGTGTTTCCATGGGAGACCTGATGGCCTAGAAGTTACGAGTTGGGCTGCTAACCACAAGGTCGGCAGTTTGAAACCACCAGTTGCTTCTCAGGAGAAAGACGAGACTAGGAACCTTACCGAAACAGTTCGATGCTGGTCTAGTAAGGTCCCCGTGAGTCAGAACTGGCTTGATGGCAGTGAGTTGAGCATGATCTTTCGAACACTTTGTCTCATGAACTTCAGACATATTACGCTGTCCTGCGTGCTGGAGCAGCCGCGTGGAGCCCCCTGCCTGTGCTGAGATGCTGACACGCTCACTGATTCTGCTTTCCTCCTACAGTCGCCCTCATTGTGTGTGTCTTGTGAGACTGAGGAGGACTTTGTAGATTGGTGTCAGGCATATGGGCTCATGTTGGACTTGTGGGCTTGGGCAGCACTGGGTTGGAATGCTTTCTGAATGTACACTTACCCTTTCTATAAAAGTCTCTCTTATCCATATGAGTTTCTGTGGATCTGTTTTCCTGGTTTACCAGATTAACACAGACAAGTGTGAGTGCCCACTTGTGGAACATGTTCTAAACACAAGGGCTCGGGGCAGCACATTTGGAAAGATTAACAGACTCAAAATAGCAAGGACTGGAAAACAAACTTACTGCCATCGAGTCAATTCCAACACACAGTGTTTCCAATATAGCGCTCCTATGCATTTCCAAGGCTGGAAGTCTTTATAGGGGGAGAAAATCTTATCTTTTCCCCAGGAAGAAGCTAGTGGCTTTGAACTGCGGGCTTTGCACTTAACCGCCCAACTTGTAAGAACAAATTCTTACTGCTAACTCATCGAGACCACCTGAGGGTTTCCAAAATTGGCACTGGTTATCAGAGCAGAAAGCCCGGTCTTTCTCCCTCAGAGGTGCTGGTGGTTCCGACCTGGCAACCATGCAGACTAATGTGCAACCACTGCACCACCAGGTCTCCTAGCAAGTAACCCGTCAGCAGCAATTACAAGGCGACCACAGCCACAGTCCAGGCAGTCCTTGAATTATGCGCAAGCCCGCTTCTACATGTTTTTATGTCAAATTTGTCTGTAAATGGTGACAATTAGTTATGGTCCATATCTAACTCAAGTGTTGGCCTTAGCACTATGCGGTGTATCTTCCCCTGCATAAAAAGCATTAAAGACGAAAATTGATTGTCGTGATGATTGCACAGCTCATAAATATGTTCACACCGTGGGATTGTGTGGTAGGTGAATTATATGTCAATAAAATTATTTTAAAATTATAAGCAGCCACAGAAAAACCCTAAAATCCACAATGAAACAAATAACGCTGTGCTGCTATGTCTAGGCCCTTTAAAAGTTGTCAGTGTTCATGATAAAATATTACATGACTGAATAAATATTAGCCCAGAAATAAAGACTGCATTAAAGAACCACTTCCAGAGACACTCAGACATCTCTAATGCAATAATCATTAATATTTTGATGCATGTTGCAAAAGAGCACCTGCTTATTATTAAGAACCATCGCAGGTACATCAACATTTTATTGTAGTAGGCTTTATGGCTTTAGGGGGGCTGCCTTATAATCATGAGCTGTATGTAAATGGGATATTCATAGCGCCTGTATAAACATCCACGCTAGTGGCAGGAGGCACCCTGCCCCTCCCCATCAGTGATTGCTGCCTGCTCACCCACCATGAACAAGCTGACAAGCTCCCAGCAGCCCTTCCCTCTGCGTCATTGTCCTGGGCCTGCCGTCCTAAGTACCACAAAATGGGTGACTGCCAAGAACAGCATTCAGGTCTCACCCATCTGGAACCTGAGGGATTGGCCAGGCTGAGTCCTTCTGAGGGTTCCCAGGGGTCTCAGTCCTAGCTGCTGGGACAGTCGGTGAGTGGTCCTTCCCTTGGAGCTCTGCCTACTTCCCTCTATGCCTGTCTTTGCAGGATCCCCCTTCTCTGTCTGCTCCCTGACAGCTCCTCCTCGGTGGTGGTGTCGTCGTGGGTGTCATGTCCTTTCTGTTGTCCTCTCCTCTCACCCACCTCTTTTTACACCCTGCCTCCCTACATATCAAAGGCAGCCCAGTGGTGTGTGCCATTCGGGGAGTGCCATGCCTCCATCCAGGTTCCTGCTGTTCTTAGGGACTGTTGTCCTGGTTCCAACTCCTAGAGATCCAAAGTATAATAGAATGAAACACTGCTCCGTCCTGCACCATCATCCCCATGGTTATGTTTGAGCCCTCTGTGGCAGCCACTGTGGCAGTACTTCTTGTAGAAGGCCTTCCTCTTTCCCACAACCCTTCTACCTCACCAAGCATGATGTCCTTCTCCAGGGACGAGTCTCTCCTGATAACATGTCTAAAGTACATGAGATGAAGCCTCAGCCCCCTTGCTTCTAAGGAACATGCCTGCTGTACTACCAGAACAGATTTGTGAGTTCTTTAAGAGAGACCATATTTGGATTAAGATCCGTCACTAGACTCTCATGATTACGGGTCACATCTTCAAAGACCTCATGTCCCAGCAAAGTCAGTGTGAGAATTACATAATCTTGGGTCAACCTGAGGATATTAACAATGAAGGGGTGGAGTCTAGACTGTGAATCGGGTCACAGTCTGCTTGTGGACATGACCTTCTCGTGAAGATTCTGAGAACTTCCTCTCTTTCTCCCTGGAGATAGGCCATTCTCTCTCTCTCTCTCTCTCTCTCTCTCTCTCTCTCTCTCTCTCTCTCTCTCTCTCTCTCTCTCTCTCCTCTACCTTCCTACTGACAAGCCACATAGAGCCATGCTGATAGCAGCCAGAGCCCTAGAGATGCTTCCACCACCTCGGGATCCACAAGACTTTTTAGCCACCAACCTGCGATCTTTCTGCATTAGGTCTCGTCGCATGTGCTGCATGAGTCTCAAGAGGAATTTATGGACTAGTATCAGGCAGACGGGCTAATATCGGACTTATGGACTTTATCTGATCTGAGTTGACCTGTTTTCTCCATATACAATTGTCCTTTGCTATAAAGCTCTTTCACACATATAAGGAGCTTCTCTGAACTTGTTTCTCTAGTCACCCTGGCCTACGACCGTCGGGTTACAGATTTAAGGGTGAAGACTTCATCGTGGCTTTGTCTTTTTGTGGGTGGAAGGGAGCATAATTCCATTCCTGACACCATCTCTTGTCAGCTCTTGTTGACATTCGTCAATGAGTCTTTTGCTCATATTGAATATGCTGTGCAGTGTCAAGACGGGGGTGAGGGGGCTGTGGAAGGTAGAGGTGGGCAGTGACCGCTCTGCCTGACAAAGATCACGTAGACCTGTAGAGCTAATGTAAGCGAGATGTTTGCATTGTAAGGGTTCCTGGTACCTCTTTCCTAAAGATTATTCCAGAGCAACCACAATATCCATTGCCTTGGAGTTGATGCCAACCACAAGTGGAGGAGAGCTGCCCCAGGGGATTTCCGAGGCTGTACGTTTTTTTCCAAAGCAGATTTAGAGATGGTTTCTAAATGGCTGCTCTCAGCCATTTGCAGGAGAGTTTTCCTGGTTTAAGTCCCCCCACCCCCCACAACCCTGTTTGTATGGGTTTTTCCCCCGATTCCTCATGCCTCTCCCCCTCACCTCACATTCATCAAAGGGGGGGGGCTGATGAAGATGTGGGAGCAGGGGCGGCCCCCAGAGGGTGAGAGAGAAACCCAGTCAAGCGCCTTTCTCATCCCAACTCCAGCCCTATAAAGGTCCCAAGGCCTCCGTGATGGGTTTGTCAAGCTCATCCCCACCCCCACGAACAAAGCCCAAGCCAGAAGAGGCTCGTTTCTCATCTTCCCGTCCCTTAAACAGGTACAAATGTCCCATCTGTCATGTCTCTGAATGGCTCCTGTGGCCTTGATGAATTTCCAAGCCATTTTTATTTGGGAGCAGAGGGCCCTTCTCCTAACCCTTGAACGCTATCTAACTGTCATGGAGTTTGAACGATTTCTGAGACGCAGGCGGGTTAGCCTCTTTACTTCCAAATAACAAATGCTTGAAATGCATCAAGGTTATAGGAGCTCGTCTGCGGAGGCGCTGGACAGGCAGAGCAAGGCCTGTTGATCGATGCTCATCATGTCCATGTCTACGCGCCTGGTCCTCGGCCAAACCTGCTGCCCCGTTGGGTTCCTCATTTGTCCCAACTGAGAGGGACACCCAAGATGGAGCCCTCC
This sequence comes from Nesogale talazaci, assembly GCA_004026705.1. Lineage (NCBI taxonomy): Eukaryota > Metazoa > Chordata > Mammalia > Afrosoricida > Tenrecidae > Nesogale > Nesogale talazaci. The sequence continues at coordinate 15,950 of PVJH01019890.1, read as the reverse complement.
TCAGTGGCCATCTCAACGCCAGCGAGTGACTGCGTTTTATTCACCTGTTCCAAAGCACAACGCCTTCCAACCCTCAGTCTGGATCATGAGTCTGGCCAAGGCCTGCCAGGCAAGCTTTCATTAGGAGTCAAGCCACCCTGAGACCCGTCTGATCTTCCTCTTCCTCTCCGATGAAAGGAGCCAAGTCAGAGAGCGGGAGTGGCTCATCCCAGGCTACACAGCGTGCAACAAGAATACAGACAGTCTGCCCTTCAGCCCAGGACTTTTGCTTCCATGTCACAGTCCTCTCTCCTCGGAGATTGTCCAGGGCGCAGGTTTCAGACACAAGGCAAACGTGGTTGGGAAGAGACCTCAGGCTGAACAGGACATCGCTCTGGGGAGAGCTGCCAGTCTCTGGCACAGAGGTGGCTCAAGACTGGGGTGAGGGAATAGACAACCCCCTCCCAACCCAGTAACCTTGGAGTTAAGCATGCCTTAGCTAATGACCAGAGGAGCCCTCGTGGTGCCTCGTGGGACTGAGATCTGAAAGGTGGACAGTTTGAAACCAGCTGCAGCTGCCCCGTGGGAGGGAAAATGGGCTTTCTGTTCCTGTACACAGTGACAGTCTCAGAAACTCACAGGGGTGTCGCCGTGAGTCAGCACTGATTTGGTGGCAGTGAGCTTGGGTTGTGTTGTTGTTGTTGTGTTGTTGTTGTTGTAGCTAGTGGCCCAGCAAAACTCCACCCCTTAGGATCGACGCAGGAGATGTGGGTTCTTACGTCCCCCAGAAGGTGAGCACAACCAAGTGCATTGCAGCATTGTGCACCAAAGCCCCCAAGGGGAAGCACCCCGCCTGTCTGCAGACTTTCAAATGAACCCATCAGCTGTGGTATGTTCACACCAGGGAGCTCGACAGGACAGTGAAAAGGAGAAGCTACTGGTGTACTCAGTGGCGAGGCTGGAAAAGGCATGAGGCTGAATGAGCCAGGAAGGGGACCCGGCAAGAGTAAAGACGGCCTGGATTTGTTCACATGATGCTGAAGCTTAGATAAAGCTGATTTATGGCGATCCATATCGGGACAGTGCCGACTCCAAAAGCAGCCCTGGTGGCACAGCGGGCTAAGCACCGAGCCGCAAACCACAAGGTCCCTGGGTCAAGTCCATCAGTTACTGGTAACAAGGGGGAAAGAGGAGGCTGTCTCCTCCCATAAAGACGGGCAGTCTCCGAAAACCCGAGGAGCAGCTCCACCCCATCCTGTAAGGTCACTGGGAGCTGGGATCAGTTTGCCGGCAGGGGTTAGGCGAGGGGTGGGTGGTGATGAACACCGTCCCCTGAAGTCTTCTTATAGCCATATTTTAACTAGTAAAATATGTCTGCCTTGAGCCATTCTTCTCTGATCAAAGTCACAGCAGCCACTGGAGAGATCAGCGAGGAACCTTAGCAGGCAGCGGGTTTCTGGTCTTGGGGAGGAACAAAGCAGGAAAGGAAGATGAGAATGGCTGCCCAACTCAGCGCGGGTAGCTGGTGTTGCAGAATTGTACAAATACACAGGCACATGTCAAAGCTCACCAAGCTGTGTGTCCTTGACTGTATGCAAACAGTAAATAAAACCTCAACAAGTGAGAGAGAGGAGGCAGCGGGACATCAGGAAGATGCCATAGAAGGTGGTGGGGTATGAGAGCTAGACCCATGCCAGTTCACCTTAGGTGACACCTCGACGCTACCCACAATGGCATCATGTTGATGGCTTGAAACCACGCCATAGCAGAAGGCAGCCGTTGATCTACACACACACACACACACACACACACACACACACACACACATACACACACGCAGCAGGTTCTTGTTGAAGTTTTGTCAGCGCATCACTGAGTTTACACGTGTCAACCTGGGTTGGTGTGCTCCATCAGGATTCCAGGGACAAATGTCAATAGTTTTGGTGTTGGTGGTTCCTAGCAACCCTGTGTCTATCAGAACACAGCACTGCCTGGTCTTGCGCCAATCTCACAACGGTGCCCATGTCTGAGGCCATTATTGCAGCCACGGTACCAATCCATCTTGGCAGAGGCCTTCCTCTTTCTCATGACCCTCTCCCAAGAACAATGCCATTTTCCAGGGATTAGTCCCTAGGGATGAGTCCAAAGGACATCAGATGGTGTTGATGGGGAGCATTCTGGATGGACTTCTGCTAAGACAGATTTGTTTGTCCTTCTGACAGTCCACAGTACGTTCAATAGTCTTCGTCAACACCATCACTCCATAACCAATTCTCCCGTCTTCTGAGAGTACGTGCGGATGAAATGTGTCTGCTGTTTGGTTCCTAATCAGCAGGATCTGACCCCAGCCAAGTTCTTCCCCCACGTGCCTGCAATGATCATTTTCTTTGAACTCTCTGCCACTGGTGAATAGTCCAATATATTTCACAATGATGAGCCATGTAATGCTATGTAAGTCCCTGGCTGGTACAAGTAGTTAAGTGCTGGACAATTAACTTGAGCATTGGTGGTTCAGGTCCAGCCAGAGGCAACTTGGGGAAAAGAAGACCTGAGATTCTATTTCCTGAAAACCATAGCTCTTGAGAACTCTGTGGAGCAGAGTCTTACTCTGAAGCCACAGGACCATTGGAAGCACACGGGATCATTGAAATGAATGTGGTGGCAATGAGTTTGGGTTTCGGTCTCACCTCTATCTAGAAAGTCTTCCTGAAAGTCCCAACTCAAGGCCACCTTTACAACAATGCCTCTTCCAGCTTCCTGAGACTGACGGCATAGATCAGGTGCATGCATGCTGTGCTGTCCCCAGTCTCTCTCTTCCTACCACCAAGATTTTAATCTCCAGCTGATGAATCTCTACTTCTCCCATTCCCTGCTCCCAGATTTGAAGGAGATTGTCCCCACCCTCTGCTCCCAGAAGAGTTGACAGAGAGGTTTCTGAGTGGCTTCAGGCGGGTAGTAGATGTCGTTACTACTGCAACCAGGGGATCCCTGGATGGTGCCAAGGGTTAAACTGCGGGTCTGCTAACGGAAACATTGATGGTTCAAGTCCACCCAGAGCCATCTCAGAAGAGAAAACAGGTGAGCTACCTATGTGTGTGTGTGTGGGGGGGGGGGGGAATCAAACCCTTTGGAGCACAGTTTTCTCTGACACAAAAGAGTCAGAATCCACCACGCTTGTTTTCTGTAGTGCAGTCAAGATAAATTTACAGGTGCTTCTAGGAGAGATTGTTTTCTCCTTATAATTGTTAAAGGTCCTGATTCTAAGCTCAGCCACTAGAATAGACTCTCACCGCATGAGAAAGAGCAAGTAGCCCTTTTTTAATCCCAAGAGAAAACTGCCTGACCCAAAGAGAGCAGAGGGATGAACAATAGATATATATGTTTGTGTGCATATATATGTCGTAATATATAAAGCATCTAGTTTATTTATCATATTTTTCTATTACGGTTTAGAAATACTTTCTAATTTTAAGTGAATTTAAAAAATGTTGTGATGAATCATTGTACATATTGTGATCATCTCATTAAAATCAAGCTGAAGATTGTGTACATTATCTATAACTTCACGTGCTTGCCAATCTCTACACTGAAAGAATTTTCAATTCCACCCATAGGGCAGAAGGCAGTTATTTCCTGTATCCTTGACTACACAGAATATCATCATTTTTCAAAACATTGCTAACTTTGGAATGGGTGAAAGGTAATATCTGGGAATTTTAATCTGCATTTCTTTCATTATTGGGGAGATTGCGCTGATTCCGTATACGAGGGGGCTTCCAAATGTTCATGAAAAAATGGAATGAAAAGACAGTGGGGTTTTCCCATAAGCTTTTCTGAAGCCTTCTTGGACATATGATGACTTGGATTTCTTCATATATGAGTTTGTGTCCTTTGTGGGCCGGGGTGCTTGTCTACACACACACACACACACACACACCTTCTAAATGATTGCTTTCATTAGTAGCAAGTAGTTACTTGATACTAGTTGCCTCTACTTTTAAATGATCCATCTTTTAAAAATCAGACACAATTGTCTAATTGAAACATTACCATTTTGCTTTATACACTTAATCGCCCCTTTTTTTGCCTTATGCCATTTTGTACCAACTTTTGATTGTTACTCTTTTAAGTTTGTTCTCTGTGTTTAAAGTAATTGTGTTATCTAAGTTGAAACTTTAAAAATCTTTGTTCCAACCATTCTATAGTCTTATACAATCCTCCTACTTAACCCCTCCTTATTTCTCTTATAAATAATCTTCTCTGCTTTCAATGATTGTCTTCGAGGTTTAAAACGCAAAAGGAGGCATCCACATCATTGGATTGCCCATGTAGAAGCTGGGGGAAAGGGGAAGATGTCTAACAAACACAAAATAAGTGAAATATTTTGAAAGCCACAGGAAGAAGTGTGAGATGATCAACAGTGGGGAGAGACCAATGGAGAGTCTAGGATGCTCACTGCATTGGAAGCTTCTTTCCCAGCAGACCGTGCGCTCACTCTTCTAATAGTCTTTTGATAGAAATGTCATGGGGGTAGAAGGGTGTCTGACTTCCTCTACCTTCACGAGAGGATGGGGGCGGGAAAGGGGGTGCAATCACTATCACCAGCATCAGGATCCCAAGGCTGATTCCTGTGAGGTGGAAGTCAGACACCATGTCTGTCAACCTCTTCACCAAGTCTGATGTCCATGCTCCCTCCCATGGCACCCTCGGCTTCACTGCTGGATTCCATCGTGTGTTGCAACAGCCACGCAGAGTTCACAGGCAATACTCACAGTTAATGGCATTTACTAGGGAGGTGACAGGTTATAAATCAGCTTCAGTTACATTCAGGATGCAGTTCTTCAGTCAAGACAGTGGCTGCAGACATGTTTCTTTCTTTCTGGTCTTCGGCCTCTTGGCTGGACTTTGCTAGCAAGTGTTACAAGCTCACGTAGCTCTGCTGATCAGTGTTCAGAGGCAACCACCCTGCCAGGAAGCCTCTGCCTGAGCTGCTCACCTGTGACTCCTTGGTCTGGCAAAGCTAGTTCACCAAGTGTACTGAGGAATCTGACTCCACTAGCAAGTCTTCTTCCAGCAGGTGTTCATCTTCCTTGCTCCATGGACCAACAAGACTCCAACAGCGTGGCCTAACAGTCCCCTGGTTCTGCTGCCTGTTGCAGCTACTTCTCTGTCAAGACTTCCCACCTCCTCTCACTGTCTCCAGTTTCACATCTCTCTGTCTCCTAAATTCAGGAGGTTCAGTACAGGGATCCTGAGTCCAAAGAATGGATTCCACTTCCAGATTTTTTATAATTGAGGATGGTGAGATCTCCCTTGCTACTTCTGGAGTGGCTCATTTGAAGCCTCGTGGGATGGCAGGACTAAGCTATCTCCTTGTTAAAGTTTCATACAGCTTATGAGCATGGTCCCAACCCAAAGAGGAGCCATATACATTATTTGCTGTCTTAGCAACCTACCTAATCCCCTGGGTGGTCGACAAGCTCCTTCCATCACGACTTTGCCTGATTATTTGGTGGAAATCCCAAAGGCAAGGCCTAGAAGCAATTCGCTGCCAGGCTAAGGAACTCACGTCCTCTCCATGACTCATTCTCCATCTCTTAGGAGATCCACGGGGCCACCCTCCTGCTGACCAGTGGGTGCTTCTGGCGCTGATGTAGGAACTGCATCACCTTTACCCACTCTGACCCTCACCCTGTCATGGAAAATTATGTATGAGTGGGTATATGGCTCCCTGACACAGATAGCCAGTACACTGGGGAGAAGCCATGCCAAGCCCCTCTGACAAGAAGGAAGGAGAGGTAGGCAGCTGATTATACTCCGGAAAGGGCCCTCCACAAATCACCTCTCTCCCAATCATGGTGAGAAAATAGAGGGCATCTCACTCCTTCAAAGCACCCACACTCCTTGCTTTGTATCCTGAGCTCCTTGAACGCAGGGCCAGGCTTCCTCCTAGCTCCATTCAGTCCCTATTGGTCACTTAAACAAATCTATCCATGTGAACTAAGGGTGTCGACTTTTATAAAAAGAATGTGTGCTAGACAGGGTTCCTAGAGCAACAAAAGCAGGACACTGATCATTTTAAATATATCTAGATAGATAGATGATAGATAGATAACATGCAATAGTTAACCTATAAAGCAGTACAAATGGCTCAGTGTAACTCACTTCTGTGAGACAGCTGATACACTGGCAGTTCTTCAAGGCTTGAGGGCCACCGGGTAATCTTCTGCAGGGCAATTCAGGCAGCAAACAGCAAGGCAGGTCACCAACGGTCAGCCAAATGACAGGGTCCAACAATCCTGAGCTCAAGACATGTATATCCCAGGAGCGTGGTGAAGCAGGGGTAGAAGGAACCTCAACTTACAGTGATTAGGTGTCTCACAGGTAGTGTGGCTTGCAAAGGGTGACACAGAACAAGCAGGGCATCTGGCTGCACACTGGCCTGAAGATCCAAGAGCAAAAGAGAGAAAGGTGAGAACCACTGAACCATTTCTATTTCCACACTTCAATTAATCTCATGTGTTCATTGACCATGTTGTCATAACAACCCTCGCTACCACAGCCAACTTCCTGTGACCCGAAAACATAGCTCTTACCTCCACCTTCATTAGTAGAAAATGTGGGACCTGCCTAGAACTTCCCCAGCCCTGGAGACTCAGTGGCTCAAACACTTTACTGCTAGCTGACAGGTACAAGATTTGGCCCCATCAACTGCACTGTGGGAGAGAGAGAGGGACGCAGGGACAGATGACAGTCTTGGAAACCCTCGGCAGCAGTTCTCCTCTGTCCTATAAGGCTTGCTATGGGGTGGGATTGACTTGATGACATCGGTTTAAAACAGAACACGAATCTCTTTTAATTTTTATCATGCTTAGTTTCCTGATCACATTTCCAGGCACCTAACGTAGCTATGACATGAATGTCACACGTGCTTCACTCTAAAGAACAAGACCTCATGGTCTCTCCATTTTGGGAGGCTAAAAATTTGAGTCTGAGATCCACTCGAGGGAAAGTCCCTTCCTCATTCTAGGCATCTACTTTATATACTTGTTGACAGGAGTGAACCCCATTGCTGTATGAGATTGAGGCCACGGGAAGTTGGCTGTGATAGGTAGGTTTGTTGTGACAACCTGGCCAACATGATGGCTTGAATCCTCTGGTTATTTATGAAACTTTAGGGGACGGTAAGTCCAAAATCTACAGGGTAGAATGGCAGGCTGGAGTCTCTCAAATAGGAACTGACCATGCAGTCTTGAAGCAGGATTTTTTCTTCCCGCTCCTGCTCCAGCTGCTGCTCCTCCCCTTCCTCTTCCAAAACTTTAGTTGGCGTTTAAGATCTTTCAGCTGATTGAGTGAAGTCTATCCACTAATACAGGGTAATTTCCATGACCTAAAGTCAATTGACAGTAGATGTTAACCACACACTCCAAAGCTACTCCCTCAGCGATACCTATATCAGTGTCTGTGGAACAACTGGGCAAGACAACCTGAGCTAGTTGACCCATAGAACTGATCACCATACCCGAACAGACTGGACCTGCTTGACATTGAGACCCTGGTCTGAGACTGAAGCGTACAGCAATGGGATTCATTCCTGTTCACGAGTATATAAAGCCCCACAAACGTAAACTCCAACGCCACTGAGTGGCCGAAGGAGGTGCTGTACCAAGATTTTTTGCTGAGTCTAACTGTAGGTGCAACTGTAGGGAGAGAAAGCCATGGGACAGATGGGTTGGCCTTTGGAGGACTCCTTGGGAAGGGGTCCTGCCTCGGAGGTTGAACAAGCTGAAGGTGTCCATCCTAGGACAGAGAGCTGTTCCAAGAGAGGCAATGGAGAGCACCGGGATGCTGGCTGCACCCGTTTCCACTCACGTTGTTGTGGCTGTTGTGTCATGGCCAACGCTGTTGTTGGGGCAGCAACAGCAAGGAGATGAGAAGTTGAGACACAGCAGAGGCCAGTAGCTGGGGAGCATTGTGAAGCGTCTCAGGCATCCTCAAGCAGCTTGGTAAAGCAGGTCTCGGTGGAACTTCACGCTCCACTGATGCACCGCGAGGCGACACAATCCACGGGTTGGCTCAGCCCACGGTAGTGCAGGGCAAAGGACTAGCTCAGGCAGCAGAGAACTGGTCTGATCACCAGGGAGGGAGAAGGAAGGGGGCGGGCCTTGGAAAGCCATTTATCTCGGTTGCCCTCCAATCAAGCTGCAACCCGATTAAGCTCCGCCCACATGTTCCCATGGAAGCCTCGTTGGCACGAGAAACCTACCTATAACGTCAAGCCATTCCATCTCATGGACGACGGCCCTCGTTTTCTCTGACACTCTGCCAATTGTTTGGTTTGTCTTTGTTTCCTAACTTTTGGTCTTTTTTGATGATGTGTCCAGAGTAAATAAGACAAAGTTGAGGCACCCTTTCCTCTAAGGAACCATCTGATTTGATCTAAGACTGATTTGTTCATCCTTCCGGCCTTCCATATGGGCTACCATCTCACTATTCAAATGCATCAGTCGTTTCCTGTCTTCATTTTTCACTGGTTAGTTTTTGCCTGTATAAGGTTCTTTCTATATCTCTTCCTTATCTCCTGCTGCTACAACAGAAATGTCTGGGTGACTTTATTTATTTTTAATTTTAACAGTTCGGGGATATATTATTCACATATGGTGCAATTCAGTGGCTTAGATATATTGTGTAGTCATCACGCCACTTGTTTTAGAACACTTTCTGCATTCCTGTCCTCACTATTATTTTATTAGCTTCCCATTTCCCTACAAACCTCCCCTGTGAGGACCCTAAAAAAAACTATTCATCTAGTTACAGTTTCTAAAAACAGATTCACCTATCCTGGATTCCATATAAAGAACATCATACCGAAACAGAACAGAAAAATCCCAAGCACGCTGAGACGAAACACAAAGCCCTCAGTTCCGAAGAAAGCAGAAAATAATAATCAAAACCCAAACACACTTAAAACGGGTCAAAAGGGAAAACCAAAGAAGGTTTTAAATGTGAACCCAACTCCGTCTGCATTCCTAGGCGGTGACTGCAACACGCAGAAGTGTATTTCCCCATGGTCTGAGCTCAGAGGATCCGCTCCCTCTGAAGGCTCTGGTGTATTTTCAGCTTCCCTTCGTGACTCCTTGGAGGTTTCCTGTGGATTGAGTCTGCCCCTCTCACCTCCACTTCTTGCTTGGTGACTTATTCAATCAGCTCTTGCCATCTCGCCGAAGAGATGGACTCAAACCACGGGTCATACTCATGCGACCCTATTAACATCACAAAGCCCACTGCAGATGGGGTCATAACCACGGGGGACAGGTTCAGGGTTGGCAATACACATCTTGAGGCCATGTGATGTCACCCATGACACGACTCCCAGTAGTTTGCTAAACCCACGCTATTCCCAGTAGTTTGTTAAATCCATCCATCTGCCAAATCTAAGTGTCCTGCTCATTCGTAAATAGAAACCCCGCCTAAAAGGGGAGGGGAGGGGAGAGGAGGTCGGCAGAGACATGGGCTGGCCAGCAGATTGGAGTCACGGGAGAATGAGAAATGCTTCAAAAGGTTTTGGACGCAGCTGTGGTCATCGTTGGTGGCCAGACTCACCTGCATGCACCATTAGTTGACTTCTCCAGGGCCCACGAATACAGCCCACTCAGCACTACGTTTTCCCGACGTCCTCCTCACTGACGCAGTATGACAGCAGTCTCCTGTGTCCTCACCCCAATTCCCAGAGATTCACCCCCCCTCAACTCAGGCCTCGCATCAGGGATTGCCAATGGACGGTTGAAGCCTTCTTTGACTTCCTGGCTGGAAGTCTTCCTGGAGCTGGAAGCACTCCCCCAGACATCCCTTCCAGAACTTCACGCAGTAAACGGATTCCTAGGCATGCAAAAATGCAAGCCTTGTGGGCCACAAATCACTTTTAATGATCCCTGAAAGACACCATCAGTTAACCTCAGGCATTGACGACCTGGAAGTCTGCAGGTCTGGCTACAGGGCCCCAGATGAAGGAGATGGCTCGTTTCACTTGAGCGGCATCTCCGCTTCGCTCTTCTTCGCCTGCTGGGAAGGGGAGATGTGTCTGACTGAACACATTAAGAATTTATAGTTAATTTTGAGCGGCGAGGCTCCTTATCAATCTAGCTATTGGCATCATCTCTCTGACTGAGCTGCTTGTGGGTTTGGACAGAGGGATTTAAGTAGAAACAGAGCCCCTGCAGCAGCAAAGGCCAGCCCTCTCCCAGCTGAATGGCGACTGTGTCATGTAGGGGTGCGGCTCCCGCACTTCACTTCCCGTGCTCTGCCATCCGCAGCCATTCAGACGCAAAGTCTGAAATGTGATGATGGCCACCCCCTCTCCCCAATCCTCCTCGGGTCACCGTCCCTTCTGTGAAAACAAAAAAACATACTAAGCCAATCAGTCAATAATAAGAAAGGGATGGAAGTCCTTTGACAGGTGACTTGCAAATGAGGGTAACATTCCCACTAGCAGAAATCTCTAAGAGTCAAGGCTTTCCATTGTACGACTCTTCATGATTCAACTATTAACTTGCATGAGATGTGAATTAGATGCCAGTGTGACTATTAGAAAGAGAATTTCCCAAAGATTCTTCTAAGTCAATTTATCTGGATGGTCATGGAAAAGGGGCCAGGCCAGAACTGATTTATAAAAACAAATCGCGGTCAGGAAAAATTGCTTCTAGTATTGTATTAAGGAACAAAGAACATCATTACTCATTGATGCTAAAACTGGTTCTCAATCTTCCTCATGCCGCGACCCTTTAATACAGTCCCTCATGTGTGGTGAGCGCCCCCCCCCACCACAAAATTATTTCATTATGTCATTAACTATTATGTCATTAATTATCTCATTATGTCATTTTGCTACTGTTATGAAGCAGGCAACCCTTGTGGAAGGGTCATGCAAACACCCAAAGGAATGGCGACCTAAAACATAGCTTCGGAGACCCTCAAAACCGCACTCATTCCCACCAAGTCACTTCTGTCTCCAGAGACATGACAGGAAATAGCAGGACTGCCCCGTATTGCTTCCACGCTGTCACCTTAAGGAAGCAGACTGTCACGTCTTTCTTCTAAAGAGCAGTCAGTATGCTAGCTGCCTAGCATGTAACCACTGCACCACCAGCGATCCCTGAAAACGGACTGTGCACAAGTGCCTTCTTCAAGGAGCCCAAGGCAAAGTGGTCTTTACTAATGTGTCTCCGTCATTGTTTTACTCCATGGTGACTTTAGGAAGTCCTCTCTCCTCCTCCCCCTCCCCCAATCCTTAGGCTCAACAGAGCATCTCAGGGCAAACGCCTGGATGGATGACTCTACCTCTATAGATGCCCCAAAATCTGAATTCCACCAGAATTAAAAGCCTTTCTCTCTTGTGGTGTACTCACTGGGCTGCAAGGTCAGAGATGAGGCTTTCCACTCCCATAAAGAGTTTCCATCTCAGAAATTCACCAGGGCAGTTCTACCCTGTCTTACAGGGTCACTATGAGCTGGGGTTGACTGGAAGGCAGTGCGGTTTGGGGTCCCCCCCCTACCTCCTAGGTTTCAGTGGGCTCCCAAGCAAGAGTTCACCTGATGGGGAGAGAAATGATACCAATTGCCACAGTCCTGACTGTTGACTATGACAGTGGCGTGTTGTCTTTTCTGGAGATGGCCACAACACTGTTTCCTGACCCAGGTGCTTGCCCCGAACTTCACCACTCCCCAGAAAGAAGTGGAGGCATCTGTTCCCTCTGCCTCTGAACCCTGGTCAAGGAGCTTCGATGACATTTTGGCTATGCACTTGCTGCTCACTAGCAGGTTGACATGTGGAAGCTACCAGCTGCTCCAGGGGACAAAGATGGGACAGGCCCACCCCCTGAAGACACCCCGGGAACCCCATGAGGTAGTTCCCTTCTGTCCAGTGGGGTGGCCATGACTTGGGATCGATTCAAGGGCAAAAAGATTTGAGCCTGACAGCAACTTTGTGATAACTTCACAGAGTCCCAGGCAGCGGGTGACACAGGCTGGCTTCTGAGACTGGTTCAGCACAGGCAGTGGTGCCTGGGTACAAACCGTGAGAGTGTGAAAGGAGTCTGTGGGCTCTTTTCGAGGGAAATAAGATGCGAGGTGAAGAATGGGGGACTGAGGTTCCTTTGTTTTTCTCTATAAGACATTTGTATTTTTTTAAACTAATGTGAGTCTGCATTATTTATAATCTCTGAAAAATCCCAAGCAAACAAACCAATGTGTGAGTAAAAGCGTTCCTCTCTGGCTTCCAGGCGAAGAGACAACCACCTCCTGGGTCTGGAGCGGGTCTCTGGCCCGAGTCTGGATGATGAGGAGTAGAACAATGGCAGAGAGTTTCTCCTCAGACCTCCCTGTCCTGGCTCATGAATGGCAGGCCTGGTTGTTTCCACACTTGTGATCAGTTCGAAAGATCCTAGCCTTGTCGACCAGGCAAATTCTAAGGAGTACAGTCACCTCCTCAGATTCCTATGAAAACAGTACCCCAAAGGATGCCACTTCCTTTTGAATGTCAGGAGGGAGCTTTTTTAATTGTTCTAAATTGTTTTCAAGGAACAAAGAAAGCTCTTAAGTAATGCCACCAGGAAACCTCGAGTTACAAACCCAAACAGGAAGGACATGCTCAGCGTATCTCAAGCTGAAAGAACTCCAAGGGGAAAAGCATAGTTCAAGGCCTCGAGCTGCAGTATTGAAAGATTCGATGGGCAAACTATGGAACAATGCAGGAGGCATCGAAAGATGGTGAGAATGTTCACTCTTCCAGATAGAGCTAGTCCTCATTCCACCATATCAAGAGAAAGCCTGTGATCAAGAACTGATGGCTCTGAAAGACGATGTTCAAACTTCCCTGCAAGTATTAGCGAAAAACAAGGCTCCAGGAATTGATGGAATGACAACTGGAAAGCTTCAACACGCAGGTGAAGTACTGGAAGCACTCATTCATCAACTGACTGAAGAGATCTGTATCCATTTCCCAGAAAGGTGACTCAAGAGGAGTGGATTATCGAATAATAGTATTAATAGCACATGCAAGTAAAATGTTGCTGAAGGTGATCCAACAGTGGTCGCAGAGATACATTGACAGGAAGATGCCAGAGGTTCAGGACAGATTCCAAAGAGGAAAATGAGCAAGAAGTGTCATGGCTGTGATCACATGGATCTCAGTTCCCAGCAGAGAATACTAGGAAAAACTTTACCCGTGTTATATGAACTATGTAGAGATATCCACCTGTATGGATCATAGCCAACTTTAGAAAGCACTGAGAAGAATGGGAATTCTAGAACACCTCACTGTTCTCTTTTGGAAGCTGTACCCGGATCAAGAAGCAGTCATTTGAAAAAAATAAGGGAATATTGCATAATTTAAAATCAGGGACAGTATGCCTCTGAGTTGTATTATTTCACCGTTTTTGTTCCATCTGTATACTGAGCAAATGATCTGGGAAGCTGCACTTTATGAAGAAGAGTGTGACATCAGGATGGGAGGAAGGCTTCTTAAGGACCTTTGAAATGCAAATGACACACCCTTGCTTGTTAAAAATTAGGCGGGCTTGAAGCCCTTGCTTATGAAGATGAAGGATTGGAGCTTTCCGTATGGATTACAGCTCCATGTGAAGACAACCAGAATCTTCACAACCGGGCCTGTGGGTAGCATCGGAATAAACTGAGATTTCATCTTGTTTGAATCTACAATCAGTATTCATGGAAGTAGCAGCTAGGATGCACTGCATTGGACAAAACCACTGCGCAAAACCCCTCTGATGTGTTAAAGAGCAAGGAGATGACCTGCAGTGCGATGGTGTCCCTGACTCAATCCATGGCATTTTCAATCACCTCACATCTGTGTGAAGGTTAGACATTGAAATAAGAAGCTGGAAGAAGAATTGATGCATTTGAATTATGGGGCTGGTGAAGACCCTTGAAGGTACCAGAGCCTGCCAAAAAAACAAACAGTTCTTTCTTGGAAGAAGTAGCATTTAATTGCTCTGGAGAAGTGAAGAGGGCGCGGCTTGGTCTCACAGACTTGGACCTATGATCAGCAGAGACCAGTTCCCGGAGAAGGAAGGGCAGTCAAAAGGAGGAAGACTCTGGACAAGATGGACTGCTCAGTGGCTGGAACAACAGGTTCAGGCATAGCAACACATGAGGGGGTGGACAGTGTTTCCCTCTATTGCACTAGGGCAGGGGTCAGCAAACTCTGAAGGGTCAATCCTGTCCCTCCAAACAACTTAAAAACCACTCAGGAGCCTTAACTATATTTTGTCCAAACAAATGAAAACACAGCGCTCTGAAAGAATAACCTTCAAATGTTTCCAATGTTCTTCAGAGCCGCACATCCACACCGAAAGAGTCGCGTATGGCTCCAGAGGCGGAGTTTGCCGACCCCTGCCCTCGGGTCACTATGAGTTGGAAGGACTTGATAGGACCTAGCAACGACACCCAGAACCTTTGTGGGCCATGTGGTTATTCTCTGGGGTGCTTACTGCAAGGTCAGTATCTTAAAACTTCCAGCTGCTCCACGTAAGAAAGATGAGGCTGCCCGCTCCCGTAAAGTCTCCAAAGCCCTGTGCAGGTCTCTAGGAATCCAAAGTGACTTTATAACATATGCACTCATTTTAGATTTAGGTTTATAGATATGCACTCTTACTTGTTTATCCAAATGTGGGGTTGGATCAGGTATCCGGCATCAAAGAACTGAAAAATACATCATGATAAACGAGGGGGAGTCCAGATTGGAGACCCAAAGCTCATCTGTAGGTGAAGTGGTCTTCCCTTACAGAGGGCTGCAGGGAGGAGAAAAGCCAGTCAGGGTACAGTGCAGCAACGACGCAACATGGAACTTTCCTCTAGTTCTTTAATGCTTCCTCCCCCTCCCCGCCACTATCCTGATCCCAATGCTGCCTTACAAATCCAGCTAGACCAGAGGATGTACAGGTAGGAACTGGAAACACGGGGGGATCCAGGACAGATGATCCCTGCAGGACCAGTGGTGAGAGTGGTGATACTGGGAGGGTGGCAGGAAGGTAGAGTAGAAAGGGGGAACCGATGATAAGGATCTACATATAACCTCCTCCCTGGGTTATGGACAGCAGGGAAGTGGGTGAAGGGAGACATGGGATGGTATACGATGTGAAAAAAACAATAATTGATGAATTATCAAGGGTTCATGAGGAGGGGGAGCAGTGAGGGAGGGGAAAAATGAGGAGCTAATACCAGAGGCTTAAGTAGAAAGGAAATGTTTTGAGAATGATGATGGCAGCAAATGTACAAATGGGCTTTACATGCAATGGATGGACTTATGGATTGTGATAAGAGTTGTATGAGTCCCTAATAAAACGATTTAAAGAAAAAAAAAGAATAGCTAACAAGCTCTCACTGACTCTCCTTGACAGTGACTGGCTTGAGTTAGAAGCAGCTGGCTTGGGTTGCAGGAAGTTGGTGACCTTGACAGAGGACAGCTGGGGTCTCAAGCCAGTCTTGACAGGCGTCAATAATGTGAACATGGGTACCCGAACCTCAGACAGAATCAAATGCACCTTAGCTTGATTTCTCTGTTGTTTGTGTCCCCGCGGCCCTCGCTGACTCCCTATGAGCAGCCTTTTCTCCTTGGTAAAATGAAGTGGGGGCAGACAGTAGGCACAAGAGACATGTCAGCTGGAAAGTGCTGGATTCCTGGAGGAATCCCCTTCGTCTTCTACCTACCTGTTGAGTCAGACCTGTTGCTGATATTAGCTGCTGACTAGGTGCTAATTCCTGGCGAACCTGATGAATCACGTGGGAGGAATTTCCCCATCCTGAACCGTCCTTGCAATCCTCATATGTTTGAGGCCAGAGATTGGGATCCATGAGGTTCTCACTGGCCATTTTCCAGAACTCGCTGCCCAGACCAGTCTAGTCTGCCTTAGTCTAGAAGCTCTGGGGGCGGGGGGGGGGGGGGGGGGGGCCCC
>PVJH01019889.1:0-41801 GCA_004026705.1 Nesogale talazaci | reverse complement strand
GAGCGAAAAGAGAGCTGACACGAATGGCTTCAAGTGGACGGAGGATGCTTTGACAATGAGGATGACGGCATGTGTACTAATGTGAATGACACAGCAGATGATTTTGCAGATTGTGATAAGAGATATAAAACCCCCCAATAAAAGTATTCAATTAAAAAAAGAATACAAGTAGATATACAATATAAAAGAACAGAGAAAATATGAGAAATCTTTAAAACTGCTAATGAGAAATATGATGCAAGAAATATATATTATTAATATGGCATTTAGTGGAAATCTTATTTTGAACTGCTTCATAGAAATCTTTAACTAAGAAAAAGTTTACTCATGATATTTACATTGTTATAATACTGTGTACACATATTTTCTATGAGGGGATACCCTACTCCAAACCAGGAAAACCTCCACTGGCAGAGCTTTCATTGTGTGCATTTCTCCTTCTAGGCAAATATCAGCACCTCTCTCTGAGTTGAGTTATCGCACCCAGTGGCATGGCCTGGGAAGGTGCTCTCTGGTCACAGTGAATTTTTTCATGAGAGCAGTTTCACTCTAACCTTGTTTTTCGTCATGACCTACTGAAGAAGATATTGTGTGACTGTGAAACTTTGTGTCCTGCTCAAGAAAAATGCCACAGAAAATGTGATGTTGAACACAGCTAAAAAGGAGAGCGCTATGGGAAAAAAAACAAGTGTACAAGTGGTTTCCCCATTTCTAAAAAGAGGTGAAATGTCCACTGATAGCAAACTTTGTGGACGGCCATTAGCTTCCTGAAGAAGAAAATGTTGACTTGCAGTGCATTTGGAGTTTATCCCACCCAATCAGACAGTTTATCAAGCTTTCTACTTAGAGGTTCTGCTCTCTCCTCGGTCATACTGTCACTTCTCAGAACTGCTCATGACAATCGACCCTGACCTCCTTGAAAGAAATATACTTTCCTAGGCATGTTTGCATCATCTTCTTCTCTTGGATTTCCTCAAGAACAGTGGTACTCCTTCTAGGTCACTCATTTTCCTAAGTCATTTTTAATGTGAAGGTATCTCAAATGTTTAATCTTCATCCTTCTTATTTCTATCTAGATGATCTCTGCTCATGTAATTTCCTCTACTTTCTAGAATTAATAGCTGTTCGTGATACCACTTTCTTTATCTACTGCCTGCTAAGTACTCCCTAGGTTCAACTCTCATATATTTAATTGGGCTTTTGACATTTCATCATGAATGTCGAAATAATATATGAAGCCTAACTTAAACAAAATGCTTATTTGTAGCCTTACATGTAAAGCCATTTCCTCTCTTGATGTTTACTGACTCAATTCAGAGCCCTGTGTCTTTTGTGACAAGGTGGCTGAGTAGTTTGGCAATTATGAGCTTGGGAGGTGAGGAAGTGCTCTCAGGAGTACAAGTAACTCCTTTAAAACTGGCCTCCACCCACAGGGAAAAAAGCAAGAACGGTGGAAGAGAAAGAGAGAGCTGGTCTGATGCCCAAGCTGGCCTGCGATGCTCAGAGGACTACACCCCTGTGGGGACCTAATGGGTCACAGTAAGGAGTGAGCTAGCAATAAGTTGTGTAATGCTGTCTCCCTACTGAAGCAGACAGTGACAGAGGACATTTTGGGGATCACATTGTGGGGAAGTAACACGGACTGATCCCCACAGATGAACCAAATCTAGAAAGGAGCACTCCTGGTCGTACATTCAGGAGGAAAGATGGTTTCAATGGTTCTTGGGGGCACAGGGGAATGGGGGTAGAAAGGGGCCACGGACAGGCTTATGGATGAGGGGAACAACAAGTGGTCCAGAATTGATGGCAAGGAGGGTGTGGAAGGTCTGGTAGGGCTTAAGCAAGGGTAATGTAACTGAGAGGAAGCATTGAAAATCAAATGAAGGTGAAGCATGATGGTGGGACAGGAGGAAGATGGAATAAAATAGAGGAAAGAACTAGAAGACAAAGGGCACTTGCAGAGGTCTAAAAACAGGCATGTAAATACATAAATATAATTATTTATTATAAGGAGGGGATGAATTTAAGAACATATATTTATAGATTCAGTACTAAGGTAGCAAATGGACTGTGGGCCCTCACCCAGGTGCTCCCTCAATGCAAGAATGCTTTGTTGTATGAATCTGTTATTCCATGATGCTCACTGGCCCAATATGATCAGTGGAGTAAAATAGGTGCATAAACAAATGTGGTGAAGAAAGCTGATGGTGCCCAGCTATGAAAGGATAAAGAGTCTGTCATCTTAAAACCCTGAAAACAAACAAAAGGTCTTCTAGCTGAGAAGTGATCATGCCCACATGGAAGAAGCACAGCAGTGTGGCGATGAGGTGCTGAAAGGATTAGGTTACAGGCATCAAACAGAAAAAAAAAGTCCCTGTGTGCTCACCTTCCCGAGGCAATCATTGTGGACAGGTAGGGTCATGAGCAAGAGTGGGGAAGAAAGTTGATGATGCTCATCTATCAAAAGATATAGTATCTGGGGGTCATAAAAGCTTGAGGGTAAATAAGCAGCTATCTAGTTCAGGGGCAACAAAGCCCACCATAGAAGAAGCGCACTGTCCTGTGTTGCCATGGGATGTTGAAAGAATCAGGTATCCTGCATCAAAGAGAAAAAACCATATCAATATGTGCCCACCCTCCTGATATGATCTCTGAAAATAAATAGGTACAGAGACAAAAAAGAGTGGAAGAAGCCGATGGTGCCCAGCTACCAAATGATAAAGTGTCTGGAGTCATAAAGGTTTGAAGATAAACAAGTGGCCACTTAGCACAGAAGCAGCAAAGCTAACATGGATCACACAGAAGCCTGTGTGATCAAGAGGGTTCAAAGGGAGCAGGTATCAAGTATGAAAGAACACAAAGCACATCACTATGAACGAGTGGGAGAACAGGGTGGGGGGCTGAAGCCTATTTGGGAGCAATTTACAGAGGAGTCATGAGGACGAGAAGGCCAGTCAGGATGCAGTGAAGTAGCAATGAAGCACACACCTTTCCTCTAGTTCCTGCAGGATTCCTTCCACCAACTATCATGATCCCAATTCTACCCAATAAATCCAACTGGACTGAAAGAGGTACACTGGTACAGATGGGAACTGGAAATTCTGGAACCCAGGGCAAATGAACTCCTCAGGACAAGTAGTGGTGAGAGTGGAGTCACTGGATTGGTGGGGAGGGGGGGAAGGTGGGGTAGAGAGGGGGAATCAATAACATGGATCTACATATAATCTCCAATATGGAGGACAGTCATCAGAGGAGTGGGCAAGAGAAGACAACGGGCAACCTAAGATATGACAAAATAATTTATAGTGTAATGAGAAGTGGTGGGGTGAAGGAGAGAGGGGAGGGAAAGGGATGAGAAGCTGAAATCAAAGCCTCAAGTGGAAAAGCAGAGATTTTGAGAATGATGATAACAGGAGGCAAGTGAAAGGGACTGACACAGTATATGTATGTTTGTATTGTGATAAGTGATGCACGAGCCCCCAATAAAGTGATTGCCCACAGGAAATGATGCAAAAATATTCAGAGATAAATGGGTGTGTTTGAACTATGGTTCAAACCATAGTTTGAGAGCAAAGAATATTGAAAACAAATAATATTGAAAACAACACTGTTTGTCTGAATGATTTGATAACATAAAAGTAAATAACTATGTGTCAGAGTAGCTTTAAAATGCTAAATTAAAATGAAATGATAAAAAAAGGAAGATGACCTCAGGAAGAGCTTGTGCTCTGGGATCAGAGAATCAGCTGGACTTAAGCCCAAGGACAAAACCATAACCAAGGTGAATTAAGGGGGGGGATGTTCTTAGAATGGAGACCCAATGCTCATCTGTAGACAATTGGACATCCCCTCACAGAGGAATCACAGTGAAGAGATAAGCCAGTCAGAGTGCAATATATCACCTATGAAACACACAACTTTCGTCGAGTTATTTGGTGCTTCCTTCATCCCAAATTATGACCTCAGTTATACCTTATAAAATGGATTAGGCCAGAACATACACATGGCTACAGCTAAGAGCTGAAAACACAGGGAATCCAGGATAGCTAAAGTCCTCAGGGCCAATAAGAAGAGTAGACATACCAGGAGGATTTGGGGATGGTGGGGGAATTGATCACAAGAATCACAAGGACCCTCGCCCAGAGGGATGAGTAATGAAAAAGTGGGTCAGGGGAGACAGAGGATGTTATATGATGTGGAAATAATAATCTATACCTTGTCAAAGGCTCATAAGGGTGGGTGGGTAGGGTAAATGTGAAACTGATATCAGGGGCTCAAGTGGAAAGAGAATGCTTTGAAAATGATGAAGACATATGTGCAAATATGCTTGACACACTGGGTGATTGTATGGATTATGATAAGAGATAAAAGAGTCCACCCCAAAAGTATTTTAAAAACAATGCACCTGCTCATGCAGTCATCTCACTGTATCAATTTTGGGCAAAAAACAGCAAGCTTCTCTTGACCCACACACTGTACTCACCTGACTTCATTGGGTATAATTTCTTTTTGTTTATATGAATGAAGAGCGACATGGAAGGGCAGTGAATTGATGACATAGAAGAGGTGATGACAAAAACAAGGGAGTTACTGTCAGCCATGCAAATAGATGGGTTTGAAAAATCTTTCAAAAAATGGAATCACAGATTTGACAAGTGTGTTAAGTGTAATGAATAGCACATTGAAAGTCATAAAGTTGTTTTCATGGAGAAAATGCATACATAGCTTTGAGAAAAAAATCCATTGGGGGTACTCCTTGTATTAGCACTGAAAAGCTATATATATTTTATTGAATGATCTATCTATATTCACATGATAGGGCTTCCAAAATTTGAAGAAAAATGAAATTGTAAAAATGGAATATTTGCACTAACATTTTGAATACCTCTCAAAGTTAAATGCATTTTTAAGTAAACCTACCTAGATCCCAAATTGACAAAGCTTCTCTTCTTTCTTAGGACAATTAACACTGAGAAAAGATGGATGAAATTTATGGAAAAATAGAGTTAAGACTATTTGATATGGTTTATCTAAGAATGTGATAAAATGTCCCATCTGAATTAATGTGTCTGATATATTATCGTGACTTTTACTGAAACAAGATTGAACAAGATAAATGTTCTATGAAAAATCTTATATCAGAAAGCAAAATTATTTTTTATTTTTCTATGAAAAATAAAATATGAAAATAGTTTCAAACTTAGAAACATTCAGATGAGCCTTCATGGTCCTTTAAAGAAAAAGAATAATGAATTGCAAATTGCTAAACAGATAATGCCCAAATATTTTAGAAGTATCTGTGGCAGTCATCTAATCTTGTGTCAATTTGAGGATTAAGATTGTAGGGGTGGAGTATAGCTCAATCTTGAGCTAGCCAAAGAAACCTCTGTGTGGACATAGCTTTCTCCTGAGAATTCTGGGAAATCTAGCCATATTGTCCCCAAGACAGTGAGAGACTCACTACTCATTGCCTCGACTGACAAGGTTGGCTCCTTTAGAGATCCCTTAGCAGAAGGCACATGGACCTACCCTGATGTGACTAGAAACCTGGACCCAGAGAAGCCACAGGAAGATCCCTGCCAGTGCTGAAGTGCTTCTACCCCCACTGGATACACAAGACTCTGCATTCACTGACCAGTGATTGTCCTGGTGTCATTTCATGTGTTTCATGAGTCTGATGAGGACTTACAGATTGGTATCAGACATATGGGCTAATGTTGAACTTAAGACCTTAGACTGGACTGAATTGGGGTGTTTTCTTAATATATATAAAACTTGTATATAAAACTCTTTCTTATACACATATGAAAGTTTATGAATTTGCTTCTCTAGTCTACCCGGACTAACACAGTATTTGAGTCATGACTTTGAAAAACACAAATGTGTAGACTGTAATAAATCCTTATTATAATTTCTAGAGATGAGCAAGCTTTTAATAGAAACAATTTATACAATGAAACAAGCAAATGCTAGTTTGCAATAATGAGTTTGACAATCTTGTATTCATTTTTTCTGTTTTAATTAGTTATATGGTTTTTGTGTTCCTCAATATAAGCAAAAATTTAAATGTGACTTGAATTTCAGTTGTAAGTCATTTTGTAGTCTTTTAAATCAACTGTATCTATAAAAAGAAATTAGTAAGCAACAATTATATAAACAATAAAAACTCTAACTTATCAATGATGTACGAGTCATGGTTATTCAAAAAGCAATCGCATTTCTCAGAATTGTGATATTGAGGTAAATTCTGGGGAAAAATACTAGAGACAATACTTATGTTGTTTATGATGATGTTGTTAGGTGTCTTGCAGTAGACTCATTGACCTGCTACCAAGCACGGTATCTTTTTCTAGGGACTGGTCTTTCTTTATAAAATGACCCAAACATGTGAGACCATCTCACTATCCTCACTTCTAAAGAGAATTCTGGCTACACTTCTTTCAAAGCACATTAGTTTAGGGACAATACGAGGAGCCCTGCATATGGCATGAATATAAAACCCAACTGTGGTAGGTTTTATGCCAACTTGATAAGAAAATGAAGGGATGAAGTCTACCCTGTCAATTATGATAGAGCCTGATTAATCTCTCCTTGTGGATGTGGCCTTTCATGAGAATTCTGGGAATGTCTTCCTCCCTGATGAAATGACACACTCTTTCTTTGCTTCATGTTACAGAAAATAAATCACATGGAACCATGCAGATGGCATTCAGAACCCTGGAGATACTTCCACCACCAATGGATCAACAAGACTTTTCACCCATAGTCCTGTGATCTTCCTGCATTCATCATCATTACATGGGTTACATGGCTCTAAAGAGGAGCTTATAGACTGGTACTAGCTGTATAGACCTCCATTAAACTTATGGACTAGATCTGGACTGAGCTGGTATGTTTTCTTAATAACAATTACTCACTTATATAAAGTTCTGTCATACATACACATGAGTCTCTTTGGGTTTTTTTTTCTAGTATAGCTGTACCAACACAGCAACATAGCTAAACACAAACTAACAACATACCATGAGATAGGTAACTGGAATCTCCTAAAATATAAAATACTATGCTCATCAAAAGTCTTAGCAAAAATAATAAAGAACCTATAGATCAAGGGAAGGATATTGACTATGACATAACTGACAGTAGTCTTATCTCTGAAATTTGTAGAAAATTTCAGTGCCTCAACAATAAAAGACAAAAAATGGGCAAAGGGTATGAAGAGATACATCACCATAGAAGACATTCTGTTTAATAAATGCAAACTATTATATTCATGCTCATTAGAAATGTAAATAAATATGCCAATGAGATACTATCTCTTCCCAACAAAAATATCACTGTAAAAAATGAATGCACAGAACAACAAATGCTGACAAGGCTGTGAGGAGATTAGAGCTCATGTCATTACGGTGAAACTTCAAAATGGTACATTGATAGTGCAAAACATCATGGTGCTTCTTTAAAATCTACAAGGAAAGGTACTAAGAACCCAGTATTCCCTGAGCTAATTTAAGGATATGATGAGTTCAGTGTCATCAAAGGCAGTTGTATTGTTGATTTCCAGGAACCATTAATTGCGAAGCAATGAGTACTCTAGCTGTTAGCTTTAATTATGTACCACTGAAGTACCAATATGGAGAACTGGTGAGGTTGAAGAAATATTAGGTTGCTAACTGTGAGTATGGACATTCAAATCCACCAGGTGGTCTATGGTAGAAGTATGTGATTATCTGCTCTTGTAAAAATTTAAAGCCCTAAATAAGGTTGCTATGATTTGAAATCAATTAGATGAAAATAATTTCATTTGTTCTTGTTAGAATCTTGATAGAAAGAACTCTGGTGTTACAGGTTTTCAGAGGCTGACACTAATTAAAAGGTCAAACCAATTAAGTACTCTGCAGGTCTTTGGTAGTTAAGAATTATGTCAGCTAGACACTGCTTAACAGGGGTGGAGTTATCTCTGTCAATCAATTCACAGCCTGATGATACCTCCTTGATGAGTAAGAGCAGGTTTTCAGAGAATATCTCTCTATATATGCCACGTCACCGTCCTCCTTCCTGGCACGTCACTGTGTATGCCTCCTGGGTGGCCCCAGGTGGGCTACCTCACCCTGACAGTGGTTGGCACCCTTCCATGCTTTCCTTGATTTTTGCCTCCATGAGACTCTATATCCACTGGCCTGTGATATCCCTGCTGGACCGTTCTGCATTACTTGCATGAAGCTGCTACTTGAGTCTAAAGAGGGATTTATGGACTAGATTTTAGTTGAACTGGGATGGGATGCTTTCTTCTGATATAAGATTATTTATTGATATAAAGTTTTTTCTTATATATGAGTCTTACTAGATTTATATCTCTAGGCTATCTGGCCAACACAGAGAAAAACAACCTTAGCATCTGCTCCCCAAAATTTACAACCTTGGAATATGAGTCAGCATTTAGTCACTGGCACACAACCATGAAGACGATTATTGAAAGGAAATTGTAATGAATGGAAACTATTCAACAATTGAGAGGTTGCTAAAGTGAATGCAGTTTTCCACATTTGAAGGATTAAATAAATATTACAACCTTTGTGATCCAAGTACTATAAATAATAAAATCAAAATCTGGAGAAGACTGGATCAGAGCTTCAATTCTCAACACCAAGTCTCCAGAAGGCTATGGATGGCAAAGGAAATCCTAAATCCACAGTTCAGGGTCCCAGTGAATTGGCATGGATTTGTTCCAGTGAGTTTATTTTTGTTTGTTAGTTAGTTTGTGTCTGTGGATTAAGCCTCTACTGTTTCCCCTGTGTCCATAGTCTATAGATGTATTAACCTCACTATCAGACATAGTGCCTTGCACAGTGGATGATGGCAGATGTAGTTAAGTTAAAATGTAACACTTTATCTTTTGAACTATATTAGACCCATCTTAAAGTCATTTGATTTTAGTACTTTCTGCTTTACGTTCAATTGAGGTTTTTCAGTTTTGTCACTGTACTATTGTGTTTTCCATGTTTTTCTGTATATGAAATTTAGAATAGGTACTAGAGAGACAGTAACAGGATGAAGGATTTCTGAGGAGCATGCCAAGGCAGATTGGGGGAAATGAGGAGCCAGCAGCAATGATTTCAAGAAAGAAGAACATATTCTAAAATTGTTTGTGGTGGTGATTGCACAACTCTCCTGAATGAGATTGAACTATTGGATTGTATGGTGTGTGTATTATATGTCAATAAAACTCTTCTTTCTGAGATGCAACAGAATAAATGGTCACTTCAGACAGGTAGGGTTCTGTGTTTGTGAGGCTATGTTTCATATATATTTCTAGTAGAAAAGTCAAATATTCAATAAAATTGTTCTCACTGCATTTCAATGAACTCAAACACTAAAAATAAGCATTTGTATAATTATGGACTTGCTTTGCATGTATACATATGTTTTGCATATCTAGATATTTAATTTAAAAATCACCACATGAGTTGCTATAATCATTTCTGTCCTACATATGGATAAACTGAGTTTCATGAAATAGAGTAACTTGAACAAAATCACACCACTGGAAGTGTAAGACAAGTAAGAGGCAAAAAACAGGACAATCATAGACAGAATTGCTCCAGATTCCATGTTCGGAAGCTTTGCACTATATTTTCTTTCTAAGTAAATTATGGACTGACACTACATATTTATTAAATTTTTAATTTGATGTTAAAATCAAAATAAATATATATTATAAGCCAGTTTTCATATGAAAGATTCAAAGTTAGTTATTAAACCAAAATGGTAGATACTTGGCAAGAAAAATATATCCCTTCTATATAGCATTGTAATCCATAATCATGACAAAGAATCTAAGCAACGATCTGGGAAAACAAATCTGTGAAAATATGGCAAGAGCTATTACTGTTTAAAGCATGTAAGCAGAATACACAAAGCAGGATATGAAAAGAAATGAAGCAATATATCAAATCTAAAGAAAAGACAGAGATGATTTACAATTATCTTAGATGAAAAGCTGTTCTATAGTGAGCAGGCATATGAGCTCTTATGGGACAAATTTGAAGGGCATTACTATGTTACTAGATTCACAGAAATAAGATGAAAGCAAGACTCTGAATTGCCAAGGCAATTCAGTTAAGGTCATGGTAGTAGACTACGACAAGCCAGAATCTAGTCTTAAAGTTACAGGAATCGTGAGAAATATAAACAGTCTGATCAGTGCAATTCTGATCCACAGACCAGGGTTATAAAGATGAAATGTCAGACAAACCTTGGTAAGCACTCATCCCAAAAGGCTGAAGTTTACAACAGAGACCATATATTCTTGTATAATCTGATTTTTTAATTCAGAGCTGCTGAAAACAAGGAGACTTTGTAATCTAAGTATAGTCATAATTATCTGGACCTGAAGATAAAACATAGTGCCTAGCACAATCCTTGGTTTATGGTAAATTAATCATTCCATTTCAAGAGTAAATTTGAAATGTCAAAAGAAAACAGGTCTCCTGATAGCCCTTGCTAAATTGGTACAGAATATTTTTGCTCCTGCTTAAAAAAACAAACAAAAAAAGACAGACCTACGCTTTAATATTCAATGACAAAAATTTGTATTGGCACAACAGTTTTTTATTAATTCAAATATAGTCAACAATATTGCATGTCCAGAACTGGAAATATAATCATGACAAATAATAATAATATAAAAAATAAGACTTACTCTCATTTGAACAGAGACTGAATAGAGAGAACAAAAGTGCCTCTTTGCGTTTCTGATACTTTTAACCTTTTCTGGGATAGACAGCCTTATTTTTCTTCTAAGAAATGCCTGATGGACTCACACTGATGACCTGGTGTGCAGCTCAGAGGGTAGCCCATCACCAGGCCTCCTGACCCACTAATTACCTTCAATGTGTTTCCATGGTAACAGTATTAATGTTGATTTAAGGTATGTAATGACACAATCATTTGCTTCACATAAAATGATTTCTCACATTTGAGTAAATGACACAACATACTTTTAAAACATTAAAATTCTATATGAATTATTGTTGACCAAATTTTAAACACACTTCCTCAAGATTAAATAAATAGCTTTCTAGGTAAACATGGTGAATTGCATATGTATGTTAATCTGCACATCTAAATAGCTTCTCAGAAAAGGGGAAGTAAAAAACTTGAAAAGTTGGCAAAATTATCTTATGTGTGAGGGGGATGATTTATAATGTCCTCGCTCATAAAATGGTAGCGGTGTCTCTACATTGAACCAGAGACTTATATAAATCACAGCAAAATAAATGGACTTTGGACTCACACTCAATTTTAGTCCCAATCTAGGAACAATAAGTTCTTATGACATGACCCTACTTAATTTTCACCTCATAAAGAGATCACTCAGCTAAATGGCTGATTGTTTATCTTCAAGCCTTTAAGACCGTAGAGGCTCTATCTTTTGATAGCCAGGCAACATCAGCTTTCTTCACCACATTTATTTATGCATATATTTGTCTTTAGTGATCCCAACAGGAAGGTGGACACACAATGGTATGACTTTATGTTCTTTGATGCCATTTAGCTCAGAAGCAACAAAACCCACATGGAAGAAACACACCAATCTGTGTGGCCACGAGATGTAAAAGGCCTTGGGTAGCAGATATCAAGAAACTAAAAAACTTATTATTGTAAATGAGGGGGAGTACAAGTTAGGGATCTAAAGTCCATCTGTAGGTAATGGACTTCTCCTGACAAAGGGGTTGCAGGGAGGAGACAAACTAGTTAGGGTGCAGTGTAGCAATGATGAAACATACAACTTTCTCCAGGTCTTCAATGCTTCCTTCTTCCCACTATCATGATTCCAACTCCACCTCACAAGTCTGGCTAGACCAGAGGATATACAGTGATACAGATAAGAGCCAGAAACATAGGGAATAAGGACAGATGATTCTTCAGAACCAGTGGTGAGAGTGCCAACACTGGGAGAGGAGAGGGAAGGTGGGGTAGAAAGGGGGAACCAATTATAAGGATCTACATATAACCTCCTCTCTAGGTTACAGACAATGAGGAAGTGCGTCAAGGGAGACATAGGTTAGCGAAAGATATGACAAAGCAATGCTAATTTATACATCATCAAGGGTTTAGAAGGGTGGGGAGTAGAGAGGGAGGGGAGACAATGACGAGCTGATGCCAAGGGATTAGCTAGGAAGCAAACGTCATGAGAATGATGAAGGCAGCAGAGGGACAGATGTGCTTGGTGCACAGTGGACTTATGTGTGGATTGTGATAAGAGTTGTATGAGCCCCAATAAAAGGATTTTTAAAAAAGAGAGATCACTGAAAATATGGTGCTATCGTAATGTGTGGTGCAAAACTCGATGTTGCTTGGCTATCAGAAATAATAGTGTCTTGAGTCACAAAGGTTTGTCCTCAATCATTCATCTAAGTGAGGAATCCACTAAGTCCACTTGGAAGAAGCACCCCAATCTGCGTGATCCAAGGATTGTAAAAAATAAAATCCAAATCTGATGTAAAATATGAAAATAATAATCTAGAGCTTATCAATGGTTCATTAGAGAGGAAAGTCAGGGGAGGGAGGGGAGGAAAATGAGGACCCAACCTCAAGGATTCAAGTCAAAAGTAAGTGCTTTGAAAATGGCCATAACAGTACATGTACAAATGTGCTTGACACAAGGCATAAATGTATGGATTGTGATAATAAATGCAAGAGTCTCTAATAAAAGTACTTAGTAATGAATAGCAAAATTGAAATCTGAAAGAGGAACGGTATCACAGCTGAACTTCTGAACACCTGGCTTGCAGAGGCTATGGATGAAAGTGGAAGCCCCAAATTCATTTGCAAGGTCTCCACAAAGATTAATTCAAAGAATCCCC
Source organism: Nesogale talazaci (assembly GCA_004026705.1). Classification (NCBI taxonomy): domain Eukaryota; kingdom Metazoa; phylum Chordata; class Mammalia; order Afrosoricida; family Tenrecidae; genus Nesogale; species Nesogale talazaci. Next base: position 28,932 of record PVJH01019889.1, on the reverse strand, counting down.
TCTGATCACAATGAAGGGATGGGTTTACCCTTGCTATCAGACAGCATTATAAAGTTGATTTCGCTATAGGGAGTTTGGTTAAAATGCAATATTGTGCCAGTTGAGATCTCTTTTGATCCATTTTTAAGCAGTTTAAATTTTTAATATGTTCTACTTTTAAAGTGAGGGTTTCTCTATATTGTTCTGTGATTTTTTGTTTTGATTTCTTCCTGCTTATGTTCTATATGATTTTCTGTATATAAAATTCAGGATAGATAAATATTTAGAGCCAATTATTTGATGGAGGGGAAGTTGTAGAGAAAAATGACACTAACAGCAATCAATATGAGAAGAGAATTTCTGAATTTGATTGAGTGCACAGCTCTTCTAATTTTATTAATTAAATAGCATGCTATGTGATGTATATACCAATAAAATTATTTTTAAAAACTTGAAAATGATCTAAACATATAAAAACAAAGAAAAGGGAAGATAAAACAAGAGTGCATGAGAAATGTTAAATATATGCAATTTGAGGGACTTCCGGAGAGATGGCGACTGAATGACACCTACCAAAGGACTCAGTAGAGATCAGCTCAGGAGAGTAACTGAGAGAGGAATTCAGTACTACCAGATTGCAGGAGGAGCATCGTAAAGATAAGTAGGCACAGATCCGCAAGGTTTTGAGGCCCTGGAGGATAGGGGTTTTTGGTTTACCACAATGAGGCCCAGATAGGGTTTGACCCTAGCCCCACCAGTGTGTGCTACTGGCTCCATCAGAACCGCTCTGGAACAATTGGAGATGGCACAGGAACTTTATCTCTTCAGAGTCATAGCTTGCCTTCAGACTGGGGCAGGGATTGAACCCTTGCAGCCCCACCCTCAGGGATCAGGACTCAGCTGTGCAATTACTTTGGGTTCCCTTTCTTCTCTGTATCCCCCAGGGTTTCAGCAGGCTTGGTTTCTTGGTGTTTTTTCCTCATGGTCCTTTCCAGTTTGGTTCACATGCTATTGTGGATCCCTAGACCACTCCCTTTAGCCTAGGGCAATTATGCCTGCTGCACCCAACTGGGAGAGCCACACCCTGTGAAGTGTAACCCAAGGATGGAGAAGCCCACTCACCCTCCACCTGGGGATATTCTTCCCAATTTCTTACAGAGGCATTCCAGCCTGTGTGGTTGGGAAAGTTCGTATGTGTTCTCTGTGGTTCCACCTGATTGAGGGAATGTCCTCTCTCCCGCCTTGGTGACTGTTTCACACAGCCCAAGGAGGTTCTGTTGGTGCTGCCCAGAGCTCCACAATTTTGCAGGAATCACTCCCCAGCCTCCGCAGTGGTCTGACTGATCCAGGTGGTTCTAGCCACCATTCACAGTACTCTCTTCAGGAGCAGGAAGTCCACCAAACTTCGGTGGTGGTTCCCTTGCAGTGAGCAACCCCACAGCTATGGGCTGCACCATTGCAGCTCCTGGTGAAATTGTGTAGTGCAGTGCCATCCTTGTGGGTTCACAACAATCCAACCAATGGTAACTAAGAAGACCATCCAACTTGCCCTCGAAATAATGGATATCGGTTCACTAGGGAAAGAGTGAAGCCACAAGAGGCTGAAGTGGTAGGTCAATTCCATAGTGAAATTAGTCACAGGAAGTTCAAAGATTCCTTCAAATCTCCTGAAGAGATCCAGTGCTCTTCTAGTCCCTGAAAAATGGCACCTGGTTCCATGAAAACCATGCAACACAAAGAGCAATCAGTCCTAACAACCTCATTGAAAAACTAGGAGAAAAAAGTCAAAGGCAGAAAAAGTCCTGACCCTAATGGCAAGCATAGAAGCAGATCACACTTTCTGTGATCTGCCACAGAAAGAAATTTTCAGAATGCTTCTTGGAGTCATATAGGATATGATGGAAACTATACAGAAAAGGGATCAAATGATAGAGGAGATAAAGTCCAAAAACCAAATGGAAATACAAGAGATAACAAAAACCAACAGCAGACTCACAGACTTTGCGAATCAACTGGAGGAAGCTGAAAACCACACCAGTGACATAGAGAATACTGAAGCAATCATTTAAAAACATGAACAAAAATCTAATAAGACCATCAGAGAAACTGAAGAAAATACCCAATGCTATGAAGAGGAACAGCATCAGAATTATTGATCAACCAGAGAAAGACAAAACAATTAAGTCATCTGCAACAATAGTAAGAGAATTTTTGGAGGGAACTTCCCCAGCTTGTTGAATGAAAACCAACCAGGCAACCACTCAAGAGGCTGGAAGAACATCCAAGAATCTTGAATCCAAAGAAATCACCAAGTCACACAATAGTTAAACTATCAATTTTGAAGAAAAGGAGAAAATCATGAGTCCTGTTAGGGAAAAACAAACAATCATATATAAAGCTTCCCAAATAAGAAAGTGCTGAGACCTACTAGTTGACACTATAAAGAAGAGGAGAAAATGGAGAGATATATTCGAAAATTGGAGGGAAAAAAAGCAAATCCAAGAATACTGTACTCAGGAAAATTACCTATCAAGATAGATGGAGAAATAAGTGTTTTTCTAGGCAAGGAAAAACTCAAAGAATACGTTAGAAGAAACCCAGACCTACATAAGATCCTTGCTGACATTTTATGGGCAGAAGAACAGCATTCTTCAAGCATAAATAAGATATTGCCACATAGAACAACCTCTCCCAGAGAGTATCAAAGAGAAAACAGCCCCGAAAATAGGAATGGCTTAAGAGTGGAAAGGAGTCAAGAATGATCAACCCTAACACACATACACACAACACACTGAAAAGAAAGGGCGGTAGGGAAACACCCAACACAAAAAGTATATGTCATCACATATTCCACAGTTGGAGAAAACAACCATAAATATCAATGGACTGAACTCAGGAATTAAAAGACTGAGACTAGCAGCATGCCTTAGAAAACACAATCCATCAATCTGCTGCCTGCAGGAGACACATCTCAAAACTACAGATAAAAACAGGCTGAGAATCAAAGGCTGGAGAAAGGCAAACCAGACAAATGACAATTAAAAAAAAACAGAGGTAGCAATTGGGGATAAAATTGATATCGAAATGCAAACCATAAAAAGAGATAAAGCAGGACACTATAAAATGCTCTAGGGAATGGCAGGCAATGAACTAATAAACATTTTTCATATATATTTCCCAAATGAGAAATCCACTGAATAAACAGACCAAACACTCCAAAAGATGAAAAAAAAAAAATCAAAGCCTCAGCAATTACAGTGGGTGACTTGAAAACACCACTCTTTGAGAAAGACAGTAAATAGTGAAAGAAATTCAACAAGGAGTGAAGAGATCTAAACACTACAGTTAGACTATTTGACTTGATATATATATACAGATATATATATATATATATATATATATATATATCATTCAAATAAAAAGAATTCACATTCTTTTCAAGCTCACATGACACATATTCAAAGATAGCCCACATGCTGGGGATAGGGCGAGTAATTTTAAGCAATTGATATACAGATCTCTCTCTAGACCACTGTGCCATAAAGATGGAGCTCAACGAAAAGAAGATGAAGAAAACAAGAGCAAATAATTGGAGGATGAATAACGCTCTATTGCAAAAGGGGTATATAGTGGCCCAGATCCGAGATGAAATTTAAAAGATTCTAGAAACCAATGAGATTAAAATCCTGACATACCAAAATTTATGGGACACAGCAAAGGCAGTTAGTAGAGAAAGTTTCATAGCTATACAAACACACCCGAAAAAGGAAGAGCGACTCATAACTGATATGGTGGCACAAAATCTACAACTAGAGCCGAGTCAGCAAGACAATCCCACTAATAGCAAAAGAAAAGAAATAATAAAAATCAGGACTGAGATTCAAGCAAAGGAAAATAGGAAAACAATGGAAAAAATGAATGCGGCTAAAAGTTGGTTCTTTGAAAGGATTAGCAAAATTGACAAACTGTTGGGAGATGTAAACAGAGAAAGTAGGGAACAAATTTCAATAGCAAAAATGAGGGATGAAAGAAGGGACATTAAAACTGCCCTTAATGACATCAAAAGAATAATTACAAAGTACAACAAAGGACTGCACTCCACTGAATAAAACAACTTGGAAGACATGGACAAATTCTTGGAAAAACAGTCTCTCCCTAGACTATCCCTGATGGATGTCAAGAATCTCAACAGACACATAGCAATAGAGAAAATAGGCAAGGTTATCAAGGGATTACCAATAAAAAATCACCTGGACCAGATGACTGTACAGGAGAATTCTACCAAGTATTCAGGGAAGAACTGACACAAGTCTTACACAAACTCTTACAGAACAAAGGAAAAGATGGCAATCTCCTGAACTACTTTTGCAAAGCTAGTATAACACTGATACCAAAACCGGGTAAGGATCCCACAAGAATTGAGAACAATAGACCAATATTCCTAATGAATATTGGTTCAAAAATTCTTAATAAAACACTGACCAATAGAATACAAAAATATATAAGGCAAAAACAATTTAGCATGACCTAGTCGGGTTCATACCCAGGATGCAAGGGTGGTTCAACCTACAAAATACCATTAGTATCGGGGCTGAGCCCCAGTGGCGTAGTGGTTGTGCGCGGGACTGCGGCCCACTGGGACGGAGGTTCAATTCCAGCAGTGGGGCTGGGCCTCCTACTCCTACCACCGAGAGCAGTGATGCCAAAAAAGAAAAAGAAAAAAAGAAAAATACCATTAGTATCATTTGCCACATTGACAGGAAAAAAGCTATAAAAACCAGATGATAATATTGATAGATGTGGAAAAAGCATTTGACAACATCCAACACCAATTCCTGTTTAAGACCTTTGAGAAGATAGGAATGGAAGAAAGTTTCCTCAAGAGAATACAAGCTAGATATACCAAACCAAAAGTCAATGGAGCAGTCAATGGAAAACAGACAAACAATCTCACTGAAAAAGAGGACAAGACAAAAATGTCCCTTGTCTCCACTCTTATTTAATATGTTTTAGCTAACAGCATAAGGCGAAGAAAACATATCAAATGCATTGACCTGGGGAAGGAAGAGGTGAAAATATGGTCATTTACAGATGATATGATTTTATACGTGGAAAATCTCAAATACTCCACAAGGTGAGTACTGGAAGCAATAGAGGAGTATGGCAGAGTGGCTGGATACAAGATAAACAATAAGAAGTTTATTGGACTGCTATACACATCACATAAAAGAGGAGATATAATTGGTACCCTTTACAATAGCCATGCACAAATTGAAATATCTAGGGATATACCTGACTAAAAAAAACAAAATATCTATATGACAAAAATTACAGGGCACTGTTATAAGAAAGCAAGAGTAACTTCAATAAAGGAAGAATATCCTATGTGTTTGGATTGGGAGAGTTAATATACTAAAGTTGTCAGCTCTACCCAAGGTACTATTTAGGTTTAATGCAAATCCAATACAATTACCCTCATCTTTCTTCAAAGAAATGGACATTTTTTTCCAACTTCATATGGAGAAGGAAGAACCCCAGAATTAGCAGAGAATCCCTTAAGAAGATGTACACAGTGGGAGGACTTGCTTTATCTGACTTTAGTACATATTTTATAGCCACAGTAGTCAAAACATAATGATGGATATTCGGACCAATGGAAAAGAGCTGAAAACTGGTCTGAGCCCCAGTGGCGTAGTAGTTGAGTATGGGACTGTGGTCCACTGGCTTGGCAGTTCAAATCCAGTAGCAGCTCTTCTGGAGCAAGTCTGGGTAGCTCCCATGACCACCAGAGGGCAGTTATGAACCTCCCCCCCCAAAAAACAAAAGCAAAAACAAAGCAACAAAAAATAAAATAGCTGAATACCCAGAAATAAAATCATCAGCATATGGACAACTGATCTTTGATAAGGTTCTCAAAAATATCAAATGGGAAGCAGATGCTCTCTTCGACAAGTTGTGCTGGAAAAAATCGATATCTACCTGTAGAAAAAAGAAGCAAGATCCTTACCTCACTCCATGCACAAAAACAAACTCAAAGCAGATCACAGACCTTGAAATTAAACACCAAAGTATTAAGGTCATCAATGAGGGAATTTGGACCAACTTGAGAACTTTGGCACAGGAATTACATAGGCTATCAGAAGTAGGTAAGGACACAAACACAGAGGAGACACAAGTTGACAATTGGGATATACTGAAGATAAAACACCTGTGTACACTGAAATAATTCACGAAGAGAGTAATAAAAGAGCAGCCCATGGACTGGGAAAACATCTTTAGCAGTGACAAATCAGATAAAGACCTTATTTCTAAAATCTATAATATCCTGATAGTTTCCAAAAAGAACAAGACGAACTGCCTACTGAGGAGGTAAACAAAGGACCTAAGCAGAAGTTTTACAGAGGCAGAAATCTGAATTGTTAATAAACATATGAGAAAATGTTCCAGATCATTAATCATAAGAGTGATGCAAATCAAAAGGAGATACCACCTAACATCCTCAAGGATTGCCCAATTCAAAAAATCAGAAAGCAACAAGTGTTGGAGGGACTGTGGGGGGGTAGGAACTTTTATCCACTGTTGGATGTGTAGGTATGTACAGCCACTATGGGAATCGATTTGGCAGTATCAAAAACAGATGAAAATTGGGTTATCATATGACCCAGCAATCCCCCTATTGGGCATATGCCCAGAAGAGGCAAGAAACAAATCACAACCAGATATCTGTACTCCAATATTCATCACAGGACAGTTCAGAATTGCCAGGAGTTGGAGGCAACACAAATTTCCATCAACTGACAAATGGATTAAAAAACTGTGATATATACTTACAATGAAGTACTATGCATTGCTGAAAAACAGTGATGAAATGAAAGACATCACCGCATGGGAAGAACTGGAGGCAATTATGCTAAGTGAAGTAAGCCAAACACAAAAGAACAGGTATAACATGGGTCTGCTGAGGTAAGCTTAAAAAAATGCAAAAGGGGCAGTTCGTTCATCATTCCAGGATGCTGACCTTCCTGACATGATCACTGAAGACAAATGTGTGCATAAACAAAAGTGGTGAAGGAAGCTGATGGTGCACAGCTATCAAACAATGTAGTATCCGCCACCTTAAAGGCTTAAAAGCAGTGATGAACAACATTCACTATTGTAGCTTTGGTTTTTGCTTCATAACTTCACTCTTAAGCAGACCTATAAGTCTTCCTCCTACACAGAAAATACCTAGTCATCTTTTCAATATTTCATTATTAAATCTCAAAAGAGAGCTGTTTCAATCTGGGTAGACTAGAGAAACAAATTTCATCAGTACGTACATAAATATAGGGGAAATGTTTACATACAAGAGGAATATGTCATTGAGAAAGCATCCCAGTCCAGTCCAGTTCAAAGTCATAAGTCCGATATTAACCCATATGTCTGATATCAGTCTATAAAGTCTTCTTCCCACTCAACAAAGTCACAGGCCAGTGGGTTCAGAGTCTTGGCGCTGGCAGGGATCTCCCCAGGGCTCCTCGATTCTAGGGCTCAGGGTCCATCAACAGCATCCAGTGGTGGGAGAAGCAACTCAGTGGTGGCAGGGGTCTCCACATGGTTTCTCCAGCTTCAGAGGTTTCATCTCTTCTGAGTAAGGTCCTGTGTCTTCTCCTCTGGCTTGTCCAGCTCCTTGGATGCTGCCATCTTGTCTTCTCTGTAGTTTGTTGTCTCTGAGACTAACTCCCAACAACTGGGGAGATAGCTTCTCATCTCCACAAGGGAAATATTGTGAGATTTCCCAGATGTATCAAGAGAAAGCCATTCCCATAGGGATGCCTCATTGGCTACTCAATGACTATCTTCAGATTAACAGGCCAGACTCCACCCTTACATCTCAATCATGAAATTAACATAAGCACATGACTGCCACAAGAGCCAAAGATTAATTTCTATTTCTCCACCTATATCTTTATCTATTTGTTAACCAAAATCTTCAACTTGAATAAGAAGACTAAAGGAGAAAGAAAAAAGAAATGAGAAAAATAAATCATTAAAGGAAAAATAGAATAAATGCAATAAGACTATAATAGAGATCATAGGCAAGATATATCATGTACTGGCACCAAAATGGAACAATTAGAGAACACGTTTTACAAGATTTCCAAGAAAAAATATTGGTTAATGCCAGTTATTAAGAACCAGAAGAACATTAGACTTTTCCACGGGTGCATTAGATTGTAGAATACAAGGAGAATAACTTTTAGTATCCTAAGGAATTACACTTTTAAACCTCGAGTAATATATTTACTTTATAATTCCTTTATTAATGTGGACGAGAGCTTGTGACAGTCACCTGTCTGGTATCAGGTTGAGGATTTAGAGTGTACGGGTGGGGTCTAGCCTGTCAAGAAGACCTCTGTGTGGGCATGGCCTTCTCCTGAGAATTCTGGGAAATGTGGTCATTCCTTCTTCGAGGCAGAGACAAAATCTCTCTCAGTTCACTTGTTTGGAGACTTTCTCCTGACAATGACAATGCTCACTCCCTTGGAAACACACAAGTGACAAGACCCACTTCCTGGGAGTCACAAGGAGAAGCCACAAGGACCTATCCTGATCCTAACGGAACTCTGGAACTGGAGAAACCACAGAGAGAAATCTGCCAGGGCTGAGATGCTTACAACACCACTGGATCCCAAGGCTTTCTACCCACTGACCTGTGATTGTTCTGCATTTGGCATCATTGCTTGTGTTTTGTGAGTCTGAAGAGAACTTTACAGGTTCATATCATAAATAAGGGCTAATATCAGACTTTTAAGCTTGGACTGAATGGAGTTGCGATGTTTTCTTAATGTAAAGTTGTTCTTGAATATAAAACTCTTTCTTATACACATATGAGTGTTTATGAGTTTGTTTCTCTAGTCTACCCAGACTAACACCAAGATAATAAAGAATTTTAGATATGTAAATTTCAAAACACTTAAATCCTACTTATTCATTCTCTAGAAACTCTTAAAATATACACTTTAGATATGAGAACACATAAACAATATTCTATTCAGAAATGAAGACTTAGTTAAGACGACAGCTGAGCAGAGAGTCAACAGAACAAAATCAAGGATGATACAGGGCCTGCCATAGCACATCTTCAAGAGAGATAAAAGCGAACAAACAAACAAACAAATAAAAGCAAAACAAAAAAGAGCTGCATTAAAACTGGTTTTATAGAGTAGCTGGAGAAATTAGGAATGAATAGATAGCTAGGTGTTCTGTTTCATCCACTACTCTTCCGTTTCAGCTCAGTCTCCACAGCACTCTCGGTTTCTCTCACTCATTTCAGAGTAAGTCAATGCCAATGCACAGAACCACAATGGCCACATAGAATTCACAGATGATGTTCATACGTTTAGAGCTTATTAGCAGGTTACAATTCAGGTGAGGAATAACCAATGGATAGTTGTTCGTTGAGGATGGCACACGATTATTTCAGTGTTGCTAATATATGTTTCAAAGTATGCCACAATGCAATGAGTCCCACCCAAAGGCACCCAGCTCTGCCTCCCTGTGTCAGGAACCCTTACCTCAATGAAGAGCTCCCAGGCAGCCCGCTCCACAGGGCAGCCTTTGGTCTCAAAGTGCACAGCCTTATTTGTTCGTGCACTGGGAAGTCTGAAACAGTTTTTTGCTCTGGTTCTTGATCTCGCTTCTGGTGTCTTGTCACTGTTCTGATTACAAAGCTGTCTTTCTGGGTCAGGCAAGTTTAGTGCTCAGGGACCTCAAGTCCACAGGATATACTCTTAGGACTTATCGCTAGTGAGAGCCCACTTACTGATTCTAAATTGACTTATTTAATGCCCAGTTCAATAGCAATCACTCACAGATGAATTATGTAACCATTTTCTTTCCCCACTTTTTTAACCAACCAAGAAACCAAACTCACTGCCATCAAGTCACTGCTGGTTTACAGTGACCTGGTAGGACAGGGTAGAGCTGCCCCTGTACGTTTCTGAGACAGTAACTCCTTGGGGAGCTGAAACTCTGTCTTTTCTCCCAAGAAGCAGCTGGCAGTTTTGAACTTCGGACCCAACTGCTAATTGTACACTCCAAGGGTTCCTTCAGGCTGTTTAGTGTAGCAAGGGTTATGAGCAAAAGAGCCATGGTAAGGAATTCAATGCATTTCAATAGGTAATAAGTAAATATACATATTAAGTACTTATGAACTCTCAATAATAAATAATATAGTTAATGCACTTATAATGCAAAATTTGTCTTTTTCACTATGCTATGAATAGTGACACAATATATTGAGAATATAGGAAAGGAAATGTCTATACCAGTGTGTCTGTGTACGAGAATGCATTATTTATATTTGGATGTCCACAGTGAGTGGGAGTAATATAAGAATACTTTCAACTCATCTTACATAAAGGAAAACCATGATTGTAAAACTAAAAAATCAGGAGAAAGAAATGTTGAGAATCTTTATGTACATAACTGAAAAGTGAAACACACAGAGACTCTATCTGGCTTCCCCAGGCTATAGAGACAAGATAATCCAATTCCTCTCCAAACCAAAGCCTTATGGCAGGAGGCAGAGGATCGCCATGTCTCTAGTCTCCTTTCTTTTGTTATTCCGACACCAATGATTCATACCATAGTACTCCATATTTCTATAGGGCTTGAAGATCTGTTTTAATGGCTGCAAAAGGATGGCAGAGGTCAAAGACAACGTTCATAACTATGGAAATCTGTGGGGATGTTAGGAGCCCTGGTGGCATAGTGGTTACAAGTTGGACAGTTGAGTTCAATGTCAGCGATTTGAAACCACCTGCCACTCCAAAGGAGACAGATTCCCTTAAAGAGGGATCTCTCCGAGGCAGCACTACTCTGTCCAAAGGGTCATTAGGAGTTAGCAAGGACTGGATAGCGGTGAGTAGAGTGAGTGGGGATGCTAACAGGTTGCCACCAGCTAGGATCAGAAAACATTAAATATACAATCATTAGACCACAGCATTTAACCACAGCTCTCAGTTGCCGCCACGTGTCTCTTCCTGTCTTCACCTTCTGAGCCACGTGGTCCCTGGCATCTGCCTTTATGGGGTAGGAAGTCCCCATGCTGATTTACCTCATTGTCTCTCAGTCCCAGTCCTTGAGGTCTGATGTCTCCTTTGCTTTACCACATGGTTTCTGAACCTTGGCCACTGGTACCACTGGCTAAGCTTCCACCACTTCAGGCAGGACTTTTGAATCTGCTTCCTGATGGTTATTTTCTGTTGGTCCAGGGGTTCCCTCCTTTCCTGGTTCTGAGATAGCTATCTTATACTCGAAGGAATGGGTTTAAGTGGAGGGGACAGGTTGTCATTCAGCAGACCAAACCCCCAAAGAAACAAATGATCTTAACTTGTTCACACCCTCTAATAGGGTGGAGACCCAGACACAAAATACATATGACTTTAATTCTGACATTTACCAGACAAGAAAACTCTTCATGCAAAGAGGCTAGAATTTAAAACATCACAAAAGGATTAAGGACAGAGAAGTCATATTAATAAATTTAATGCCACAATAGTAACTCAAGATGTGTCCAAATTATTTTGAGGTTGTTATGTTCTTTAGCTATGGGGAAATGTTCTTAAGTATTTTGGTCTTATTGAATGGTTTTATAAAGTATGCAAATGCTTTGAAAAAGTATTTTCAAAATATCATAAAAGAAATAAAATTAGATAATCACCAAACACTTGTTGAAGCTCTAATGTAACAAAGTTATACATTCATAAATGGGATTACACATGAGAAAGAACTAAAAAACAGCTTATATCTTTGAGAAAGAGCTAACTGTTCATAGTTAAAGTTTTGATATAAATCTGATGTTCTTTATGAAAACTTAGTTGAACACCTGAAGTTTAATTAAGTATTAATCAGATGTACACTCATCATTACCAAAACATTCCTCATCATAGTTGGCATAGGGAGTTATTATGACTGATATTGTTGTTTGTCTGTCACTGGACTGTGAATGTCATCAAAGGTAAAGGCTGTGACATGGTAGCTGTGCTTTGGGCTTTTGAAACCACCAAAGGCTCTTTGGCAGAAAGAACTTGCTTTGACGACAAGGCTTTTGTACTTCAAAAATTCGTAGGGACAGTTCTCCCATGCCCTATAGGACCACTATAAGTTGGCATCACCTTAATGGCACTGGTTTTGATTTTTGGTTTTGTATGTGACTATCAAAAAATTCTTGTTGATAAGTGCCAGAGGGTCAGTTCTGACTCTTATGGACCCTATGTACAATGGAAGGCAACCCTGCTGTTCCCATGCTATCCTCACAATTGTTCCGTAGTCTGAGCCCATCACTGCAACCTTGACTACATTGACATCCTTCCTCTTTTTCATTCCCTCCACTCTACCAAGCATAATGTATCTCTTGAGGTAATGGTCCCTTCAAATAGCACAAAGTATGAGAGACCTAGTCTAAACATCCATGTTTCTAAGGAGCATTCTGGTGGTATACTTTCTGAGACATACTTGCTTGATTTTGTGGCAGTCCATTTCTGAGACATATGTGTTTGATCCTTGAGAATCCATGGTACTTTCAATATTCTTAAATAGCATCATAGTTCACATGTTTCCATTTTCCCTTGGTCTTCTTTATTCAAAGTTCAGCTTTCACATACATATAAGGTGATTGAAAAATACCCTGGCTTGGAGCAGGTGCACCTTAGCCTCAAAATAACACCCTCACTTTGAAACACTTCCTTAAAAAATCATTTTATTTGGGGGTGCATACAACTCATCACAATCCATCAAACACATTTGTACATTTGTTGCCATCATCATTTTCAAATCATTTTGTTACTACTTGAGCCCTTGGTATTAGCTTCTCATTTTTCCTTGCCCCCAAGCTTCATCCTCTCCTTCATGAACTCTTGATAATTATACTTTTTCGTTTCATATCTTACAGTGACCAGTATCTCCCTTTACCTACTTTTCTGTTGTTCATCTCCCTGGGAGGCAGTATTAGGTAGATCATTGTGATCAGTTCCCCCTTTCTTCTTCCACCTTTCCCTTCCCCTCCTGGTATGGCTGCTCTCAATATTGGTCATGAGGGGTTTATCTGTCCTGTATTCCCTGTGTCTCCAGCTCTTATCTGTACCAGTATACATCCTCTGTTCTAGCCAGATTTGTAAGGTAGAGTTGAGGTCATGATAATGGGAGGGGGGAGAACATTAAAGAACTAGAGGAAAGTTGTATGTTTCATCAGTGCTTTACCTCACCCTGTCTGGGTCACATCCTCCCTGAGACCCTTCCATAAGTGGATGTCCAATTGCCTACAGATGGGCTGTGGGTCTCCACCTCTTACTCCCCCTCATTCATAATGATATGACTTTTTGTTCTGGGTCTTTGGTGCCTGATACCTGATTCTGTCTTGACACCTCATGATCATACAGGTTGGTATGCTTTTTCCATGTGGACTTTGTTGTTTCTTGGCTAGATGGACGCTTTTTTATCTTCAACCTTTTAAGACCCCAGATGCTATATCGTTTGATATCTTGGCACCATCCACTTTCTTTACCACATTTGATCATGCACCCACTTTGTCTTCAGCAATCGTGTCAGGAAGGGGAGAATCATGGAATGCCAGGTTATTAGAACAAAGTGTCTTGCATTGAGGCAGTACTTGAGTAGAGGTCCAACGTCCATTTGCTACCTTAATATTAACCTATAAATATAGGTACATAGATCTATTTCCCCATCATCATATATAAAAATATTTACATATGCACATACCTGTATTTAGACATCTGTAAATGCTCATTGTCTCTTAGTTCTTTCCTCTATTTTCTTTTACTTTCTTCTTATCCCACTATCATGTTCAGCCTTCATTTGGGTTTCAGTAATTCCTCTCAGTTAAATTTGCCTTGATGAAGCCCTACCAGGTCCCCTGCACTCTCCTCACCATTGATTTTAGATTACTTGTTGTTCCCTTGTCCTTTCTCCCACCCCCACCCCCTTACCCATGCGCGCTATAACCATCAGTTGTGTTGTTAGCACCTCCGTTTTTTGTCCCATCTATCTTATGTAGATACACATGCAGACATAGTAATATGTACAAAAACCAAAACATAACAAAACAAAGCAACAAAACAAAATTAAATAACAACAAAATTCTTTTAAGAGTTGCTATGAAACCGATTTACCCACTGAAATGTATTATTTGGTCTTGACTCCTGCTTCTATGAGCATTTATTGTGGATACGGAAAGATGACATCCTTAGCAACTGCAGTTTTATTCTCTACATATCATGCTATTTATAAATTAAGGTCAAATAATTTACATTAAATTTTAAAATCAAAATGTTAAAGTTGGTTTAGGAAAAAACTTAATTTAATATTAGATCTTAGAAGTATGTAATTGACATCTGTTTATTATTTGGTGAGTTATTTAACAATTAATTTATTTTTAAAGAATTCTTATTAGAATCTCTTGCATACTTTTTGTATATATATGAGTCAATGACCATCATTAGTTTTTATTAGGAAGCATGTACTCAGGAAGAAATGTAATAATATCGGTTTAAAAGGGACTAATAAAAATATTCATTGCTCTTTGATTAAATTTCTAATCAGTATTCATTTCCAGTTTCTTCCAAGTTACACTAGAACATAACAAATAAAAAACAAATCACTAGTCCAGGAAATATTTAAAATATGAATGCCACTTTCCAAATTCATTATTTTCTTTTCCTCAAGGCACCAGACAGCTTAGCTTTCATGGCAAGAAATATAGTTCCTCTGTGGTCATTTCTATGCATTAAAAGATTTTACATTTTTCTGAGACATTATTCCAGCATGATCTAACAAATGCTGAAGGCAAACACAGACTATTTACAGTGTGCTTTTTCTCCAACTAATGGCTTTTACTACATTATTCCATTACCTGTCATTGTATCTGATAATATGAGAGACTTTCTACTTTCAAATGTTATTTCATTAATCTAATTTATGACATGAACCTTCATTTTTGAAAACTGCATCAATATCTTTCCCTGCAGGCCTGTTTTATGAAGGGAACTGAGAAATAATACAAAATGGTAGCTCCATTCCTTTTTACTTCTAAAGCTTCTGTTTTGAGACACATCAAAGTTATGCTCTAGATGTGTCCGATAAATAAATCTAGATATAGTGAAATATAGTAGTTGTTTGCCACATTTAAAATATTATAATAATGCTTATAATTCAGTATATCTTGTGGCAGTCACTTAATCTGGCGTCAATTTGAGGACTAAGAGTGTAGAAGTGGGGTCTAGTCTGTCAATCTGGGGATGGCCAATGAGACCTATGTGTGAGCATGGCCTTCTCTGAGAATTCTGGGAAATCTGGTGCTTTCTTCTTAGAAGCAGGAGACATTCTCTCACTCCCTTGGAGACACTTTACTGACAAGGCTGACTTCCTGCCAGATTCTCTGAGGGGAAGTCATTTAGATCCACCCTGATGTTACCAGACCTCTGAAGCTGGAGAAACCACAGAGAGAACCCAACCAGCACTGACATGCTCACAATTCCACTGGATCCCAAGACTTTCTACCCAATGACTTGTGATCATTCTGCATTTGGTTTCATTACATGTGTTTCCTTAGTCTGAAGAGGACTTTATAGATTGGTATCAGACATATGGGCTAATATGTTTTCCTAATGTACAGTTGCTCTTGTATATAAAACACTTTCTTAGACACATAAGAGTTTCTATGGATTTGTTTCTCTAGTTTACCCAGATTAGCACATATCTGTTGAAGTTAAAACTTCTGGAATTGAGTTTTCACAAGAAAAGGGTTCATCCAAATTTTATGAAATCAATAAAAAGAAAGTAGCATTTATATATCTAAACAATATAGACACACTTGTAAATTTCTGGTCACTCTCTTTAACCTATAAAAACAAACAACCCTATTGCTTTCAAGTAAATTCCAAGTAATATCAACCCAATAAACTGAACAGAACTGCACTGTAGGGTTCCCAAGGCTATAACATTTTTGACAGCAGATTGCCACATCCTGAAGCAGATGGCATGGTTGAATCACCAATCTTTGGGTTGGTAGCCTTGTACTTACTATCACACCATGAGTACTCCTTTATTCCTAGAAGCTTATTTAAATCCAGGATATGGCTGTTGTTGATTTTTAACTCAGCCTTAATTCTGAAACATTTGCTTCAATTAATCTGTCCTTATACCCTTTTCATAGCTTTATAAATATTCTCTCTATTCCCAAGTAGTGTAAAAGGTCAATGCTAACCAAAAGATTGAAGATTCAAATTCACCCTCAGGAAAGTCAGAAGGAAGAATCAGCGAGAAATCCACTTCAAAAAAGGCCCCATTTAAGGTACATCCTCTGGAACATAGGTTCATTCCCACACACGTGCTATCTTCACAAGTCTGAACTTTGACTCCTTGCCAACTGGTAATCTAGTTTGAACTTCAGAGCACTGCTGCTAAACCTTCCTTCTAATTTTTAAAAAGGAAGCATGTGTGCACTTTTATAATAACTGGTAGGAGAGCTGAGCCCTGGTGGCGCTGTGGCTGTGTGTGGGACTGCGGCCCCAGGGTTGATGGTTCAAATCCAGCAGCAGCTCACCAGGAGCAAGGCTGGGCTTCCTACTCCCACCAGGGCAATGATGTGGTAAAAACAAAACAAAAAACCAAATAAACTGGCAAGAGATTAAATTAAACCTTAGGTTATGACATCAATCAAATTGAAATCCTAAAACTAAAAGATCACCTTTGTCAACATAATTAGGGATTCATTCAATCAAATTTCACAACTAGTCTAGAAGTCTGTGTTTTATGATTTTTATCACTCTACAGGCCTTGAGAAGTTTAGAAACTTCTTCAAAGTCTAATAAGTAGTTAAAAGTGTGTATATACTCTAATAAAATTCTTTACAGTAAATTCATTGTTAAATAACTAATAATACAAAATAATAAATAGAAGTTGATATATATATCTATCTAAGATCCAATGATTGAATTTTTAATTTTGCTAAGCCAGATTTAACATTTCTATTTTTAAAAGTTCATTTTATTTATTTGACATTAATTCAATTCACTCACCTTCTTGAAATCAGTTTACTACCTGTGAATGTTTTATCACTTTTATCATTTAAAGTATTCCTAATAATCATAGATTGCTTACTGAACCATAAATCTGTAATTTCTTCCATATGTTGTAATTTATTTTAAAATTTATATATCATTTGTGTACCCTTGACCCTGTGTGTTAAGGTTGTACCCTTTCATCATCCATGCTTAATCTATATGCTGGGTAAGTAGTTCAAGAAACTACGCTATATAAGAAGAATGTAGCATCAGGGTTAGAGAAAGATGTATTAACAACCTACCATATGCACAGGACGCAATCTTCCATAAGATGAATCTGAAGCACTTGATAATGAAATCAAAACAAAATTCCTTCAGGTTCCAGTATGAATTAAAACTCAATATAAAAAATAGAAAAAGAACCCTTACACCTGGACAAGCAGACATTAGGCAGCATCATGGTAAAAGACAAGATTAAATTTATCACAGCTTTCATTTTACTTAGATCCATGATTAATGTTCATATAAGCAACAATCAAGAAATCAAAGAACATACTGCATTGGACACGTCTGCTGCACAAGAGCTCTTCTAACACAAAATTTGGTATCTGGCATGCAGAATATGTTTTCTCAAATAATTTTAGCTCCAATATATATTTTTATATTTCCCTGTTCTGTGATGCATCATATAAATTAAATAAAGCATCTGTGTACCTGCACTAGATCCAGGTTATTGTGTCAATTGATATCAAGTCAAGTTCTATTCAGCAAGACCCATTTATAACAAAATGAAATACCCACAATTCTCAATTGCCAGTGTGTTCAAGTTCCTCATCACGGATATTCTGGTCATCTATTTCACTTAGTGTCTCCCACACTCTCGCTCGTCCTCTTCTTCATCAAACGTGATATCCTCCAGTTGTGATTGAGCATGCTGAGGATGTGCATAAAGCAGGTGAGTCTTATAATGTTCCTTTGAAACGCACAATACCTTTATAGAGTAGATAGCAAAGATTTTCTTCCTAGGCTGTACTGCTATATCTTTGCTGATATCTCTATACAGTGTGTAACCCTTCAGGTATTAAAACTACTGCTGGTATAGTGTGCTAGTCCGGGTAGACTACAGGGACAAATTTCATAGATGTGCATATAGATAGAAGGAAAAAGTTTATATACAAGAGGAACAGGACATTGAACCCAGTCCATTTCAAAGTCATAAGTCCGATATTAATCCATATGCCTAAAATCAGTCTATAAAGTCTCCTTCTGACTCATGAAGTCACAGGTCAGTGGGTGCAGAGTTCTGGCGCTGGCAGGGGTCTCCACATGGCTCCTCGCTTCCAGGGTTCATGGTCCATCAACAGCAGACGAACTCATCACTGGCAGAGGTCTCCATGTGGCCATCCCAACTTCAGAGTTCTGGCTCCATCAGGGCAAAGCTGTGTGGTCTCTCCGCTGGCTCCTCCGGCTTCTTGGACACTGCCATCTTGTCTTGTCCCTGATTAATCATCTCTCAGAACTAACTCCCAACAACTGGGGAAGAAAGTTTCTCATCTCTATGAGGGAAATATTGCGAGATTTCTCAGACATATCAGGAGAAAACCATGTCCACTCAGAAGCCTCATTGACTACTCAATGACTATGTCCAGATGAACAGGCTAGACTCCACCCCTACATTTCAATCATAAAATTAACATAAGCAGATGACTGCCACATATAGCTTCCAGCATTGTAGTGGGATACAAGTAGACTATGCTCACCCTTTTGTCTATGTTTCATTTGTATCTAGATAAAACTATCTTCATGAAGGTCATTTTAGTTTAATGAATACTTTCATTGATCATACAAACTTTCAGTGTCTCATATTTTTATTGTTTTTGTATGTAGGTTCTCCTAGTGATTTATGCCATCTTTCTTGGCATAATTCTCACCAAATTGAATATATATATTCAATATATATTCAATATATATATTATTTCTCTTTTCTTCTGGTGTTATCTTAGTACCAAATGATGATATTTATTACACACTTAGTATTGATATAATAAAAAATGAAAAAAATGAGCGCTCCTATTCCTACTTTCTGTCGATATTCATATCACTAAGAATTTTATAAACAGGTATGCATGTGTTTCTCTGTAGACAGTATGCGAGCATAAAATATACATAATTGCTTTTCTAAATAATTTTGATTGTGGGAATAGACTGCGTTGCATACTGTATAAAATACAGACACACTCCCCATGTTTTTTACTTGGATTTTTCAACCAAACTGGAACACCTTTCAAAGGATAAAGAGGCATGACATACACTATTTGGACAACAGATAAATTGGGATTCTCTAAGGAAAACTGGGTGGAAATATATGACTTCACTGTACATATTTTAACATTTGATATTTATCACTCAGCTATCTTTACTTTTCTAGTTCTAAGTTACCTAATAGAGGTTATTGAACACCTGCAGCTTCTACAGTCAAATATGAACAATGCCAGCTTTCCAGAGAAAAAATAGAAAAGTGTAAAACCTTTAATACTTATATGATAGGTGATGTTATTAACTATATTGAAGCTGTAGTAAATACTTGTACAGACATTTTACAAAGGAAAGTTTTCTAGCTTTTAAGGACTTCAGGATCCTTCCCTCACTGACCATCTTTAGGTTTCTCTGTATAGTCTGAAGTGCTTTGGAGGTTCTGAGATTTAGGGCGGGGTGGCTAATCAGAAAGCCAGTGGTTCAAACTTACCAGTCTAGGAGAAGAGAAAGATGAGACTGTCTCTTTCAGTAAGAATTTACAGTCATAGAAACCTTGACTAGGGCTACTATGTGTGGGAATCAAATAGTTGGTGGTGGATTTAGTAAAAGATTGTTACTAGGAAAAAGTTGTCCACTTTCTTTACAGATAAATTATCCACAAAATGACATTTGTCTTTTCAATCTGAGCCACAGAAAGTTCGGTTGTAAATAAACATTAAGAATTATTTTTAATGAAAGTATAAATGAAAAAGGCAAGTTATCTTCTTAATGAGAGAGCAGATTGATAAACATCTTCAAAATTAGAATGCGATTCTTCTTATGTAATATTATATTGTTTACTTACACTTTGGTAATGAACATTTATAATCCAATTGAAGTCAGATTTTTGAAGTATTTATATTTTAAACCTGTCCAACTGCCCTTTAGAAACTTAAACAAACACACATTTAGACAAAAATAACCAAGTAGAATGGTTTCAGTAGTGAATTATTAAAATCTAACAGGAGCCTTGTTCGAGATTTCTGAATGAAGAATCATTTGAGTTTAATTTATTTTCTATTTTGTTTTGATTTCACAAATATGCAACATTCAGACATCCAGCATATACATGTGCTTTGAAATACTGAATTCTAACTAAGAACTTTTGCTATATCCTCTGGAAAAATGCATTAAGACAGGTTCAAAAATTAAAATAAAATGATTTTCAATAATTAGCAGTTATACTTTTTGCTACTTTCCTTCAGTGTTTAGACAAACATTCCAATTATTTTTAGCTCTGTGATAGATGAAATAAACAAAGGGAAAATGAGGTGGAAACTTTATATATCCTCTGAAAGAAGTCATTACTCAACCTTGAGGAATATTAAATCTTGATAAGGACATCAATTACAAATAGCTCTGCATGTTCCCTCGGAATTGTATGTTTTCCATAATGAACTGCATATCACTATTAGAAATCTGGGATATAAATCATTGAGATTTGATTTAATGAAATTCAAAGAACAGATTATAATTTTTATGATTATACGCCTTAGGTGTGCAACAGAATGATTTTGGCTTATTTCAAGAAACATAGAGAAAATCAATCATGAGTATAAAGCAATTTACTTTTCTGCTCATTTTATTTTTACCTATGAAACTTCTAGGCTTCTCTAGAAGTAACAGATAATATAGCCATCTCTAATTAGAACCGTAATCTACACCTACTGAATATAAATGTCCATCAAAGTTAATCTTCAATTAACTAAAAGCACCCACTCATACTACATTTTATGAGATCATCTTGTTTTTATATATGAAGGCACACCATAGTGTGTCTAACATATATGTTCACATGGCTATAGTTTCTGTAGCCTAGTTTCTGCTGCCACAGTAATTGAGCTGCCCACCCTTGACTTTCAATAATCTACAGAAACAAACTCTTTCAGAATATACTTGAGGCACATAGCTTGCAGTCATACAATTAATAATTTCAAATATCTTGAGGGCGTCTCAGAGTCTTATGGAATACTTATGTGCTTTAAAATTAAGGAATTTCTACCCTTAGTTAGTTACCTCTATCCTTTCAAAGTTAAGATATTTCACATTTTCTTTCCTTCTTTTTTTAGTAAACTTCAAAGTAAAATCCAAAATATATTTCTACAGGAAAGTTTAACATATTTTTAGAAGCAAAGGTTTGTATGATCCAGAAGTTTGGCATTGAGAAAGCTGCCAAAAGAATGTGAGAGTTTTTTATTCAGTGACATAAATTTGGGAAAATGATGGGGTGTGATATATTTTTTAGGATAGCCTATGTGATGGGAACAACTACCCTTTAAGAATATTTTACATTAAAACAAACAAACAAAGAATATTTTACATTATGGTAACACAGTTTCTTTAAGTTTTCCTCATTTGTATAACTTCTTCTTTCAACTAACCACAGTTGGTAATGTGAGACCCTAGTATATTGAGATTGTTTATAAAAAAGGAAAATGATTTGAAGAGGGGTGAAACATCATCTTTTCTAACCATGATCCATTGAGCTTTTTAATCCTTTGAAAATTTTGAAATTTTGTGATGCACAACTACTTTTTTTAGATTTGCAGCATCAAGTCCTTGAAATTCAGTTAATTAGTAACATTATTATGCAAATTTTACCAATAAATGAGTATGCAATAAATCAAGTCATGCTTCTCGAGGAAAAATGGCCTCTCAAAATATATAAGGAGCTCAATATATTTTATTGTGAAAAAATTGATTTTTTTTGCCTGTAATTAGTATGCATTAGGAAGCTGCAGAAAAATGAGATGAGTGGAATCAAGATAAATTCTACTTGTATCTTCTGAGGCTAAAACTGAGTGTGTCCCTAGGAGTGAGAAAGGTCTCAGACATAGCTGGAAATTTGATCTAAAGGGCTTTCAGCTCCTTGAGCTACCAGGCTCTCATCTTTAAATACAAATCCTCAGAATACCAAAGGAGAATAACCATTACTATTAACTTTTAAATCACATTTCCTCCTCAGTAACATACTTTGCTACCATATGTTTAACAATGGGCCGTGATATAATCTCTCAGAAATGGTTTGGTAGATAATAGGAAGAGGCCATTGAAATATATGTTGGATGAACTATGTGTTGGATAAAGTAAAGATTGGCATACTTGTCTTTATCTTAACAAGAGAGGAAAGTGAGTGAAGAAGAATCTCTAACAAGCAGATTCATCTGCTATTAAAGATGCTAATATGACTATGCAATTGTACATGAGAGGAAGATGGTGGTGCAAATATGCTTGTTTCCTTTTACTATATGACACATTGATCTGCGGACTATGGCTGAAATAATGGCTTCTGGCAGTATGGTTAATTTTTAAGTAATAAACTAAGACTTGGGTCAGTTGCAGGACTCTACTCTGTGCTAGAGGGTCGCTCTTTGTCAAAATTGCTCACTGACTGTGAGTTTTGAGAAGAGGTCTGGTCTATGTCTCCAGCTCTTTGGGCTTAGCTTGTAAACCTTTGAAATACCCTGAATGCCTGATATGTCTTTATTATTCATGATGGACTTCTCAGTCTAGACTGTATTAACTCAACTGCCAGTCAAGAAAGTTGTCGCTGGAAATTGAGTTCAACAATGTGGACAATCAATCAATAACATTTTCTCTCACTGCCGTGGCATCAATCAGTAAGCTCTGATAAAAACTCCAGAACCTCAAGTTTGAGTGAGCTTTCCTGGTTGATATTATTCTATGCATATTTTCACAGATCAATTTCTTAAATTTGACACATTCTGAAGACAAGGGAAACTTCCTTAATTTTACATATCTCTCACTTGGTTGCTTCTAATTTATCTCTTTAAAATAAATTGTACCCAGAACCATAACCTTCAGTGGATATGTTAGGTGTCTCTTCTAGCAGATTACCCAATACTTGGTAGATTGAAAAATCCCAAAATTGCAAATGCCAGAAGTGAAGATGGTCTTCTATGAGCTTTTTGTAGTAGGAGTTAGGAGTATCTATTCTTAATTTCAGTGTTTGGTTACCTCTGGACTAATGCTTTTATTTCTATTAATAAAGCAGAAATATTTTTCCAAGTTACAAGAAGCAGATAGACTCACAATGTTTATTTAAAAGGCAAAATAGAGGTTAAAAGTTATGTCGTTGTATCATTTATCATTAGTTAATGTGTCTGTTACAATATATATAATATGTATGTGGTATAACTATATCATTCTCTGTAGACATATGAAATCAAATTCCCTGCCACTGAGCCTATGATATTTCAATTTTGTTCAACCTATATGCTCACCTATCATCTGAATCTGTGGACTATTTTAATAGACACTTTAAAAGCTTGTTTGTTAATATTCATTATTTCCTCAATGCTTGCTTTGGTAGTTATTGTGGTTAACTGTGATAGTCATCTTAAGACATATGGCAACTTCATATACGAAGGAACAATACATTGCCCAATGTTATGCTATCGCCATGATGGGCTGTAGGTCAGATTGCTCTGATATAGTGCTTCAAAAAGGTGATTTTCAGAAGTAGATCCTGAACTGTTTGTGCTATGCCATATTTGTGTGGAAGCAACATTGAAACCTCTTCAGCATCATAACAAGAGGCAAACTTCCAGTGACATATGGCTAATGACGTCATGAATTCTATAGCCAATAATTAAGCCTATAATCCTTTACATGGAAGTCCAGAATTCTACTGCTGAACCATTCACCTGTGGTTAGCCAATTTTGTGGAATCTGATATTACCAAACAACTACAAAAATAAACTTAGGCAGAATTTGTATATATTATGATAATCACAACCATTGCTTCATATGATATTTTATGATATAAAGATATAAATTCTTAATCTGGCTGAGCCCTGTTGGCCTAGTGGTTGTGTACAGGCTGCGGCCCACAGGGTTGACAGTTCAAATCCAGCAGCAGCTCCCCAGGAGCAAGGAAATAAAAAAAATTCTTAATCTATGTTAATTACAAAGAAAACGTTAATTACCATTTTGAATAGGTAGCAATTTATGTTAGGGCAGTGTCAATTGTAATAAGTTTTATCTATTTTTCAATTTGCTCCTTGATTAGGGTTTTTTCACTTTCAATAAACATATAATACCATATTAAATACATGAATATTTTTATTGAAGGTTGGATGAAAACGATCCTGATCTATGGATATTATCTAAATTTATGTGAAGACTATTATTTCTAATACTTTACATATGTACAGTCTTGTAAACCCACTGTTAGTCATACTGGACTGTATGGCAGTGAGTTAGATTTTTGAGTAATGTTTGTTTGCTTTTAAATTTAAATATATATATATATTGTTTAATTTTACAGTGTTTTAATTTCCCCAAACATTTCTTTTAAATAATGTATTATTTAAAAGTTTGATTTTTATTTAATGTAATAAAAGTTAATTAAAGTATATTAAAACAAGTCTCCAGCTAGAAGTTATCCTAGCCTATACATTATTTATGTATATTTCCCTGGTAATAAAGTAAACAGTTGCTATAAAAACACCAGCAGTTTTAACCAGAGGCTCCCAAGAGAGATTTCGCAATCTGCTTCCATTGAAATTAGTCTCAGAAAACCTACCGACAGTTGTCTTATGTCCCAGAGTATTGCTATGGCTTGAAGAGACAAGAAGGCAACTGGGGTGTAGCAAATGGTAATGTGCTGGACTGTTAACTGAAATTTCAGCATTTCAAACTCGCTCAGATTCACATCTTCACCTGAAAGGTCACAGCTTTGAAAGTCCAAAGGGCCCCATTTTTACTCTAAATGACATGGTGTTGTCATACATTTAAATTTAAATAAAATATGGCTACTCTTGCTGTTGTGCTTTGTTTTGTTTTCAGACATTCTCTAGCACATTACTGATTATGTGTTTAAAAAATAGGAGGGGTGAGAAAAATGGCTTAGGTCTCATTTCAGAAGGCTTTACCAATTATATGCCACCCTCAAGTTCTCGATAGTATAAAAGAACCATTTAATTATAGGCACAGACTCTGTGGGTCAGAGTTCAGCGCTGACATGGTGAGGATGACTCTTTTCGCTGGGAAGAGCTCTAAGGCACCTCCTTTCCTCTCTTGTCTGCTGACAAAGCTGAAGGACCTACTTGATTGATCTGAGCATCCAGCTGTGCCATCGTCATGAAATGAGATTCTCAGGAGGTAGCTGCTGAGTCCTGATTGGGGATAGAAGCTTCCAGAAAGTGAATGTTCCCAGAAAACCAAATGGAAGTAGCATGGACTGGCCATTTTTGATGCAGCTTTGGAAGGCATTGTGCGTCATTTCTTTTATAGTCTCTAGATTGAAACCATTTCAAACTTGCCCAGAACAAATAGATCAGGCAGACACCACGAGTGTTAAATATATGTATTTTATTATAAAATGATTTAATCAAAGAATCTGTCTGTGAAGGGGCAGTTTATTATATAATATGCCTCTTATGACACGTCTCTGTAGCTCGCAGCAAATGGCCTTTTCTTGCACGTGTCATAGTAAGAAGGTGTGGGGGAAACACTGATAAGATCCCATTGGAAGTGTTAGCAGGATTCATATCTCTAAGCAACAGGGTGGGTGGCTCTCTACCTGCAATTGCCATGGAGTATGTCCCCTAGACCATGATATCCCTGTGCAGTGAACCTCCTTGATACAGATTACAGCTTTGGCATCTGAGGAGCAGGGAATGAGTAGAAGCAGAACCAGGAGCCAGAGCATGAGACAGAGGAATTGACTTCCAAGCCCTCAGAGCAAGTAAAGCTGAGTGCTTTGAGGCAGGGTTTTGTTTTATGGAGAGAAGTACCTCTGACACTAGAGGAACTGGGCTTGCTGATCCATAGAGGTGAAACTAAGTGACTTCAGGTTGAGCCTTAAGGGAATAGGGCACTGATCTATGGGGCTTGAGCTCATTGCTTTCAGGTTGAGGGGTACAGCTGAGTGGACACTTAGTAACTCTAAAAGAATAAATTCTGCCTGGACAATTGTATTGTGAAACATTTCTCACCTGCATTTCAATCTTCTAGTTTTCTTAATATACCCTGTAGTTGTAAGTATTGTTTATATGTTCTGTGTGGCCATTGCAAAGAAATATAGAGTGTAGCTGCTGAGAAGCAGAGTGCCGCGGGATATGAAAATATCAAGGTAGAGGGTGTTGTTTAGGTAGAACAGTCGGTTATTAGAGATTCCGCACACCTTTTTATTGAAGCTCTTTATTCTTAGACTTTAAATGATATCTTAATATGAGTCAGTTTAAAGAGATTCGGATAGAATACATCTAAATGCATTAGCAAATGAATGAATTAGTAGAAGGTATGTCATTACTAATAAGAAATGAATCACCCACAGTAGAATTTATGGTACAAATGTGAAAAACAAAGTTAAGTGTGTTATTCCAAGCAGAGTAGAGAAACAAATTCATAGAGACACTCACATGTGTATAAGAGAAAGTTTTATATAAAGGGTAATTGCACATTAAGAAAGCATGCCAACCTAGTTCAGATAAAGTCCATAAGTCTGATATTAACCCCTATGTGTGATACCAATCTGTAAAGTCCTCTTCAGGCTCATGAAAAGCATGCAGTGATGCTGAATGCAGGAAGATCACAGACCAGTGTAGAAAGTCTTTGCATGCATTGGTGTTTTACAAATTGCAGCGCTGGCAGGGGTCTCCATGTGGCTTCTCCAGTTCCCAGGCATGGGGTCGATCAGTGCACTGTCATGTTTCTTGTCATTAGAGCATCTCAGGGAGTGTGTGTTGTCAGCAGAGTCTCCAAGGGAGTGAGCTGAGGGAGAATGTGCCTCCTGCCTCCAAGAAGGAAATATAGGAGCTCCCAGAATTATCAGGAGAAGGCCATACTCACACAGAGACCTCCTTGGCTATGATCTAGTTGACAGACTAGACCTCACTCCTTCACTCTTCATCCTCTGAAGTCCCAGATTCACACGAGATTATGTAACTACCACAGTAAGCTCCCTGACTCCAGGTGCTAGAAATATCATCTGCTTCAATTATGTCTTCAAGGTTCTACATGTAGAATCAACACAAAATACATCAATAACTGCCCAACCAATTGTCTTCTTTTTCCTTTGCTCCACATCACACAGGATGTAGAAAATATTATCTTCTATCTCATGTCTCTTTTGTGTGTTTGTTTCCTATATAGACCATTGGTGATTAATTTCTCACCAAGGCATTCCTCCCTGCAGTTTATCTACCCCTTGCTTACACAAAATGCAGTGCTTTCATAAAGAGGAATTTTAACTCAAAGTAACTCAATCTCTTTACAGAGATATACATTTACATTGTCTACAGTTAAACAAGGTGTCTTTCCAAACAAAGATTCAAAACAAAGCAAAAACACACTTCCATCAGGTCTGTTGTTATTTCAAGTGAACTGAGAGAGTCTAATTGCCCCCTCTGGACTGTGCATTTAAGTACAAACTGCCTCAGCTTTCTCCCGGAGAAACTGGTGGGTTCAAAGCACCGACCTTTTTTGTTAACAGCCCAACATCACCCCATTATGTCAACAGGACTGCTTCCCAAAAGAAAACTAGTGGAATTTTTTGTGATATTTCATTTATTTTTTTATCTAACTTCTTTCATTTTGAATGTGTATTCACTATTTTAGCTTATTTCTATAATTTTGTAAGAATAAATTGTCCTGAAGAATCAACTATTGCTCATTATGCCAGTAGTTTACAGATTGAAGCATAGTTTTACCAATAGATGACCAAAAAATGCATCTTAGATGGTATTAGGGCGTTTGCAATTATTATTCTGGATAATGTCTGGTCTTGGCACAAGAGACTCCATTTTAGATGCAGCATCTCCATGTCAGAGCTCATTCCTGCCAACCTCTCCCCACACTTAACCTCTGTTTCACCCTCTGTGTCCGGAATCCAGATATCTGCCTGTCTCTAAAAGATATACCAGCCCCATCCTCCCAAAGGTTAAGTTACCCTGACTTCTCTCACGAGGAATGTTTACCCAACCCATTCCCTGATCTCCTCTGAGTAACACTTATCTGATACAGCCAAGTGCCCAAAGAAGAGATATCGCTGGGTACACATCATTTGTGTGAGAAGTGACAGATCAAAATACGCACCCCCTTCTTTTGAAGACTAACTGATACGCTTGTCAGGAGGTTATAAAAACTCTTCCTTTTGTTCCCTTGGCAAGGGTTTTGTCAGCTCTTCCCCCCCCCCCCACCCCCCCGAGCTATTGAACCCGCCCTCAAGCTACCTGAATAAAGCCTGTCTTAAAACAGGTGGAGTACAGATTGGGGACCCAAAGCCCATCAATAGGTGAAGTGACATCCTTTTGCAGAGGGGTTACAAGGAGGAGATGAGTCAGTTAAGATACGGGGTAGGAGCTATGAAATATGCAACCTTCCTCTAGTTCCCATGCTGCCTCCCACCCACTATCATGACCCCAATTCTACCACATAAATCTAGCTAGACCAGGAGATGTACAGTGAAGTTGGAAACATGGGAAACTTAGGATAGATGATCCATCAAAACTAGTAATAGGAGTGGTAATACCAGGAGGGTGGAGGGATGGAGGAATAGAAAGGGAGAACCAACTTCAGGGATCTACACATAGCCTCCTCTCTGGGGCACGGACAACAGGGAAGT